>JAMKCH010005638.1:0-43534 GCA_023653785.1 Ophioderma brevispina
ACAGAACAAGTTAGTTTGAAGGTTAGCATCAGTGTTTTATTACCCCCCCCCCAGCCCTTTAGCAGAAGAAAGAGGGGGAAATTTTGTCATAGCCAAAATCGGTCGACATCGTCGCGGACGTCTGTCAGTGTCTTCAATGTACCATCAGGACCCCTGACCCAATGTAGAGACACTTGCAACACAGGACCTTAGTATCTGCCACAGGTCACAAGCCATACTTTGTGTATTATACTTTGCTGCTTATTCCCATGAAAACCTGTGCAAACTCTCTTTTACCAAAGTTCTTGCTTTTAATATGTTAAAGTCTCTCTTAACATCTCACTGAATTAAATCACCAATAGCGTCTCTGCCAGGGGGGTTTTGGTTTTGCAAGTTTTTTTGAACGTGCTGCTTTTAGGTGATTTGCCTTTGTGTTGAAGTACAAAATAATGTGAAAAAAATTGGACTACCCTCCTTCAAATAGATGAAATTTATGGATATATATTATGAACAGCGAATGTAACAAAATTATTGGACTATGAAATTTTTTAAGGTAAGCCGTTTAAATAATAAAATGTAAACTTATATCATTGTGCCAAAAAGTCTTGTCACCTCAACAAACTTTGGAAGATCTTTTTGAAACTTTTGGCAGAGGTAATTTTATTGCCAGGTGGTAATTGAAGGTTTGGCTTGTCAAAACACAGGGGTATAGGTATAAGTCAACCTACCAGATCTGTTGTTGGCTTGCTCAAAGATTAATGTCAGTTAATGACTAAGTAATCTCTGTAGTTTTTGACACAGATGCAAAAACATCTGCATACACCCACTAAATGATGTGGCCATCATTTTGTATGTGTAATTGTCCTGCCAAAGGAGTTTAGGGGCCAGCGACTATAAAAATGAGCTTTGTCTCTCTGTGTGTCCATGTGTATCAAAGGTGTTAAGGGTGTATGTGTGTTTGTGGTCAAAATGTTAGTTGCCCTTTATGAGTAGCCTTTTGCTAAGTCAAAATTCCAATTGTAAAAATTGAATGAGATGTATTTCTGATACATCGGGACAGGGAACAGGGTTACCACCATATTCCAAGTTTGTTATGTTACATGATGTACTTTTATGCTTTATTTATATGGAGTTATCAGAGTTGGCTATGGGTACCTTCAAACACATCGGTCGTATGCGATTCTGCCAGGTTAATTGGCAAGGATTTAGCTAAATTTTAACTGAAGTAACAAATCAAAGAGATTTAGGGAAGTATTATATTAACTTAAGTTATTTTAGGTGGATACATATACTGAATGTATATATCTATTTATACACCTCACATTTGAGGTTTTGTTATTGTTTTCCATGTGCAGGCCTAGGTTGGCTGGTAATTCTAGGGAAGGAAAATATGGCTGTAATACTTGCAAATAACATGACTCACCGGTTATTTGGCCAAAATGAGAAGAAGAGAAAGTCGCAGAAAGTGAATAGTTTTGAAAATGTTTATTATGTATAAGATCTTTTTCTAAAGTTAACTGAAAAACCCAAAAATATGCACAACAGGTTCACTCTCACATGATATTCCAGTGTTGGAAGCCAAAAAGTACAAAGGCTGTAACAGTGACAAGTGCACAATTGCATACTTTTATTTTCAGCGGTTGTGCTGCGTTTAAAGGATGGTCCCTGGTTGTGGCAAACCATGCAAATGCTCAATATGAGATTATACCTGGCAAGTTACCGGCTTGAAACTATACGCTGTCCCAGCTCAAATACGAAGTAGCGAGTGGTTGCGGGCGTATCATTGAACCGACTTTCAGCGCGTTCATAGCAAAGAACTAGGGCACTGCTGCAACTGAACGGCGGCACTGGGTATACGCACGCTTCGTCACTTCATACTTCAAGACGATACAAGTATATGGATGAAATATATCACCAACGGCATTGCACTTAACGTTTAAAACTGTTCAAAAACTGCCTACAGCTACAATCTTGGAAATAATTATTGAAACACAACTTTGAACAATTTTTGAAAAATGTTTCCCTGTCTCCCTATTCAAGTGATGATTGACATCTGTCAGCATCAGTCAATGCCATTCCCCAACATTGAACGAGATTAGTGAAGGGTAGGTTGAAGGGAAGGCTTGGCTTTTTCAATTGATGATAACATTAACTTGCATTGTAAGGTTTCTTACTCTTGCCCAGTTGGGGTAATGTGGAAGGTGGTGAGTGTTCCAACTTTTATTTCCAATATTGTAGCTTTGGCTAGATAGTTCTATGTTTTAAACCATTGACTTTACCAACTTCTCGCCTCATTAAAACTACTTTTTCGCGACATGTTAGGCAAAAACCAAGTTTCTCAGAAGAAATGTGAAAAAAGCAAATGCGAAATGTGGTTTTTTTTTAAATGCCTAAAAAAAAAATGGCAAATTTCAGGATTAAAAAAAATTATTTGCATTTTTTTGACCCCAATTTTGTTACGTTTTTTCTTATTTTTTTTTTTGAATTCGTGCGTACCCCCAACCACCCCCCCCCCCCCAAAAAAAGGTAATGCGCTAAAAGAACATTTTAAACAAAAATGCGCGCCTGTCTTCTGAGAAAACTTGTTTTTTTTATTTCTTTCTTTGGCCTTACGCTATGAACTGGACATATTGGGCTAGTGCTAACTTCAAGCCCTGATCACAAAACATCAGAATCCATTGTGCTCCTGACTGCACTATAACCTGCCATTCCCTACCTCCATGCGTAAATGTCAAGCTGAGACTTGATGGTCACACAAGTAACAGCGCGTGCTGGCTTAATGCTACACGCACACAAAGATGGCAATACTTGATGTGTGCGTAAAAATTGCATCAAGGTTATGACCTCACTGTACACAGAGGTGAGAAATGGACTATAGATGGTTCAATTCTAGCCCTGATCACAAAACATCAGAAACCATTGCACTATTGACTGCACTAACTAACTAACTGGGCTGGCACCCTGATCAGTACAATGAAATCTGCAATGTTTTGTTCTTGTTTACATTAGAAGCGAGTTGAACAAAGCCGGGAGACATTCCTGACAGATGCTATGCGTATCTATGAGAAGGAGGAGTGGCACTACCATCTTCACATACAGTAAACAAATGCAGAGGCAGAAATTACAACAAAACAAACTAAGATATCCTTGTTTGAAAATATAGAATTATGAAGAAATCCATCTGACTAGTTTTGTTTTTGTTAAGTGTTAGAAGTGTTGAAAATTGTCCACATTGTTTTCTTGCAGAGTTTATCAAGGTACTGATTTTTTAAGCTACGCTTAATATTTCCCAATAATGATAAATACCATGTGTTGATTCATAGCTATCTATTTTGCAGTGCTTAATTTTACTAGCAGATTGGATCTAAATGTTAACATAAATGAATGTATTAAAGGTGCATTTCGTGATTCCACAGCACCTCTGTTTAGTTCATGATTCACTAGATATCCTTGAGAAAAGCATTATTCACAACTTTTTAGTTGAGATCCCCCCCTACCGTTGTTTGCGGTTTTGTGTTAGAGCAATGCTTGTTTTCCCCACGGTCCATAGGCCAGATGCTATAATTTCTGTCCGTTTACGGGAAAAAACAGAAATAAAAAAATTGTGAATTTCTTCCACACACGATCGAATGAACTTAAGATTTGGCACAAATGGATTACTAATGTGAACGGTTCAGATGATATGAAAAATCTCACTTTTGTGAGGTAAGGTCCGGGGGCCGAGGATGTGGATCCCAAAATGCCCTGTAATGTAACCAGCATTCAAATTAAGTGGGATTCCGGATGCCAAAAATTGCTCTCGGACGACCAAATTTTCGTTCTGTATTAACTCTAGTGGAAGCACCTCCACCATTTGCCCATCAAAATGAAAGTTAAATGTACACAAATCAAACCTTTCCCCAAAAGTTTTCTGCCAAGTCATTAAAAGTTGCTTAGTAATCTAGAATGATCGCTATTAAACTGTGGATTAGGCTTACAGTAAATCACATCTCTCTCTCCATGTGTGCGGATTGCAGAGATCCTATTTTGAAAGTACTTCAGTGTTTAAACCGACTTTATTTTCTAAAAGTTCAAGATTGTAGTTCAGACTCCTAGGTAAATCGTTTGGGTCCGTTGGGACTGTGCCACCATTGCGCTATATGCATTGAACTTTGGCTTCAACCAAATCCAATGAACGTTGGTGCCAATGCAAAAAATGTGCTTGGAACAGGTGTGGTTGGTGGTTACTGCTAAAACAGTAACAACAATGTTGTTGTGTGGTGCTTTACACGTTAGATGGGGTGGGACTCGATTGCACGGAGCAATTCAAGGTAACCAACTTATTTTTAAAGCCATGTATCAGTCATTTTTTCCAATTCAAGATTTCAATTTTGTCTCTAAATTGCTCGTTGTTAGGCTCATATCAACCACCTATATTACTTCGTTGTGAAAAACAGACAATTAGGCATTTTAAAGCCGTCTTAAGATGCCATTAAGACTGTTATGGGCTTAAAAACAAGTTCAGCTGCAGCTCAGGGTCCCAATATGTAAAATGGATCATCAGACGTCTTGTAATACTAGGGTAAGGAGAGCTTCTATGAGATTTTGGCCCGCAATTCTCGCCAGGACCATATGGTCCTCGAGCATATATAATCTGGAAAACTATAGGTAAGGCAAATATGGTCTAGGACCATATTTGCCATATGGTAGGAGAAAAAACTGAATGATCCAGGAGCATTTGGCATATTTGATTCTGCTCTTGGAGCATGATTTGATCTTACACAAATGGTCCAGGAAGCATGGCAAACTCCTCCTGGAGCATGTGGAGAAATATTCTAGGTCAAATACTGCCACTCAAAATGATAAAAGCAAAAACAAACGTATGTACACAAAAACAATGCTTATACAGCACTGTTATTTCCAACCTGTGTATAACTGTAAGTCAGGATCATTCTTTAAAAAACCATTAAAAGGTGTAACCATGCAAAGAAAATGGGCTGAAGCATCTATGGATAACAAAAAAGAGTCTCGGTCAACCAGTAACATGGGTACTTAATTCGATTTTTGAATCTGTTTTTTTTTTTCTATTGAAATAGAAAAGAAAACCGCAAAAAATGTAATAGTGGGAATAATATATCGATCGCATCAGAATTGATAGCTTATTACAGATATTACTCCAATATTTGACCAGATTTCTCGTGAAAACAAAATGTGTTACTTAATGGGCGATTACAATATTGATTTGTTAAAGTGATACACATAGACCGACACATGATTACTTAATCTTTGGGCTTTTTATTCTTCTTCATTCATGCCCAATATATAGAAGCCTACACAAATAACCGAGCATAGTTGCCACAATTAATTGAAAATAATATATCACAATGATCAGAATCTTCCAATCTGAAATATTGTGTGGCAAAAAAATATTAGTGCACCATTTGCCACAGTCTTGATAACGAATAGCGCGATTCAAAATACAAGTAATCAAAACCAGATTACTATTTCAGACGGAATCACTCTGCCTGTAATATACAACGTCTTTAAACAAAAATTATCGGCTATAAACTGGCATGAAGAACTGGATAATCAAGATGCAAATGATGAGTTTAACAATTCACAAGTATAGTGTTAATGAAGTGTAAATGACTGCATACCTCTTAAGAAATGTAAAAGTAGTAGTAGAAAGACGCCAAGATTCCCTTGGATAACCAAAGGATTGTTAAAGAGCATAAATGGAACGAATAAGTTAATACAAAAATACTTGCAAAAACCATGTTTGGAAAGGCAAACTACTTTTAAAATGTTAGGAACAAGTTAATGTCTAATACGTCATGTCCAAAAGAAAATACTATGAATACAGGTTTGAAGCGACAAAAAACAATATGCGAAAAACGTGGAACAATAACAGTATCATTGGTCGAAACAAAAAAGAAATACTCAAACCAAATTCAAAATAAAATGGTGGAAACATATCGGATCCACAATTATAGCAAACGAGTTTTCTAATTTTTTTGTAACATTGGACCAAAACGGCATCAGTATCCAAGCAAACAAGGCATACTGTGAGTTATTTGACAAGACCACTTAGTAGTAATATGTACATGAAACGATAGTCGTGGAAAAATTAAAAAAAAAAAATTTGGGTTATGTAATTTAACCAAAACAAAGTCTGGACATGATAATATTGGAAACTATATTGATAGAAACGTGTTGATGAAATCGGGCGAGAACCATAACCATGGTTTTTATATCGTTATCATTATGTACAGGTATTGTTCCAAAATGACTTAAAAATAGCAAAGGTTATACCAATTTTCAAAAAAGAAAATCCGAGATCTTTTCAAATTATTGCCGTACGTTTTACCTTGTTTTTCGAAAATTCCGAAGATTGTCTTTAATAGATTACAATTTATATTAATAAATTTAAAATTCCATGAAAAGCAATTTGGCTTTAGATCAACCATTCACCTATATGGTATTATTGACTTAATTGACAAATTAACTGATTCTGTTGACAATAATGAAAACTAAAATAGGTATATTCCTTGTCAAAAGCATTTGACACAATTGATCATGAATAGTTTTATTACACAATTGGATTCTATGGTTTCAGAGGTGTTGTCACTTGAATGGTTCACAAGTTACTTAAAAAAAAAAAAATAGATCACAATATTCTTCCTGTAATTCTTGCAAGTCTGATTTTTTTTATAAAGAAATCATATGTGGTGTACCACAGGGATCCATATTAGGTCCATATTGTTTTTTACTATTTGTTAACGATATTGTAATGTAATCTAATATTCTGAAAATTTTGTCTTGTTGTGCCGACGACACAACTATCACATCTCCAACAAAATATTATTGAACAGTTTGATCTAATCAATAACGAACTGTAGAAATCAGTACTTGGTTCAAAGTCAAACAGCTTTCTGTTAATGCTACAGACGAATTTTATGATGATGGGTACACATGAAAAGACATCTTGTATTGCTAATGACATTTCGCACAAGAATATTGTAGACCGTACAAAACTCGAACAAGTCAACGAAACAAGTTTCTTGAGATAACCATTGATGCGAATTTTACATGGAAAAGTCATACTGAAAATATATCAAAATATTCTAGAAATGTCGGTGTGATCAATAAACTGAAAAGATTTTGTTCGCGGATCGTATACTTTTACTCACTATACTCTACCTTAAGACTCCATTACTTATGGTATCTTGCCTAGGGTATGCAAGCAAAATTTACCTTGAGAAGGTGTTCAAACTACAAAAACGAATATTACGAATTATGACAATATTGATTATAGAAGTCCATTCGGCTCCGTTATTTTAAAAATATACTGTTCGCAATGTCTACGATACATATACTTAGAACTATGTCCTATTCCGTAAGGCAGTTTATTTGCCAAACTGCCAGAGGCCATTTACTTCATATTTTTAAAGACAGAGCACGTTCCTACTATTCTACAAGAATCGAATAATTACAACCGTAACTAAAAAAAAACAAATTTTTCTCTTAAGTCAATTAGACATCAGCCCGACCCAATGGATTCAATAAGTCAAAACATACAATTTTCGAAATCCAGTAAAACATTCAGGTCGCAGGTAGAAAGGAAATATTATGAAGGATTATGTTTAACTATTGTGCTTCCTTGTGTGGTGGTGTTATAATTACCTTGCATGGAATAGTTAACTAGCTAAGTTTGTTATTAATTTATGTGTGTATTTTATTTTAGTACAGAGTATTTACGTATGTTTGTATGCGAGCTGGTTGAGTGCGCGCGGTGTTTCGGGTGCATTTCTGTGTGTGTGTGTGAGATATAGAGAGTGTGTGTGTGTTCGCGTGTAACTGTTATGTTGATTTTTTTTTTGTCAATGTTATTGAATGAAGAGTTTTTTTATGTAATTAATTTCAGGTGGTGACCCATTCCGGGCCTTTAGGCCTTTTGGTTCTCTCCTTCTGTCAAATTGTATTCAGGAAGTTTATATTTTATGTGTACTTTTTATATGATGGAAATAAGTAAATGAGATGAAGTGAAGATGAGCACATTCTTTTGAAGAGTCACCCAATTTAAACAAAATTGAGATTTGTGCAGGGGTGGTTCATTCATAATTGGCCAGTTACACTAACGGTACTTGTGAATGTAAAGCTCGAACTTCTGTATGTGTAAGTAGAATAATTCATCTCAATCCCGATAATAATGAACTGCTGCTGCAATAAATCCATATGAATAGCCGGAAATAGTGGCCATATATGTGTCAATGCTCATCCATTAGCTGTTCCGTTGGTTCAAGCAAGAACAGTTAGGATATTGTTTCGGGATGATATTGTATTTTTTTTTTTCATAATGGACTGACAGAAATGTCAGTTTCCAGCGTTGCCGTTTGAATTAGGATTGGGAATTCTTGAATATAATTACAAAATCCCTTCTTTATGAACCATGCACCACTCGCAAGCATTAACTGTGCAAGGTATAGTTACAGACTGTCACAATAAAAACTATACAATCAACTAAAAATATAAAAAATATAAACTTGCCTTTTGCCAGAATGTTGACTTTATTTGTTAGACAAGATCCTAAGCTAAATCCTCGCTTTATTCCATCATTTGATGGACCCAAAGCGGAGTATGTCCGTTGAACACAAAGGAAAATACCACTTGGGCCAGTTTCATTGAGGTTCAAGAAACTAAAGCTATAAGGGTGTAGCAGCATTGTGGGATTAAAACCCTTTCAAACAAAGAATATTGTACGATCAGAGTGAATGTATATCAGAATGAACTAACCAATAATTATTTTTCAGTGACCGCCACGCAGAAGTTTTGTTGGGGTGAAATGAGGGACTCATCTCAGGGGGACATAATCATAAATTCATGGAAATTTGGGGAATTTGACTGCTGAAAAAATGTAACAGTCATCAAGGCTGTTGAGGGACAAATGTGTGGACAACGCTCTTATGTTGAGGGACAAGATACTTCCCCTACTTCCCCACTGCCTCCAAGATGCCAGGGAGGAATATGATGAAGAAAGGCAGTGGTCAATAGAGCAATGAAGGAGAAGAAAGGATGGTGTGTTCAAAGGTTTCTCAGTTTATTTTCAAACAAGGGTGTTTTATGGTTCTACTTTCTGGGAAACCCTGGAGTAAAGATGGGACAACAGGACTGTTTGGAATTAAAATTTACTAATGCTAAATTTTGGAGTATTAGCAATTGCGGGACATTATAAAGTTAAAATATGTTATATCACAAGAAGCAGCACTTTATACTACTTTTTATTTAATTTTTTAATACAGAAAGGTCTGAAGATGATTTTCCAATGGGACAAATTTGTTGTATCAGGATAGCCGAAACTGGCCCAACAGGTTTTCAACTGTCTCAGATAATTAGCCATAACTCTGAAACCAGACCCCAAATTGCACCAACTAAAAAGCTCTGAAAGATGTAAAAACACTCCTAAAAAGAATCAGTAACACTATAGTGAGAGGCAGTGCATTTTTGGCCAAAAAACTTAATCTTGATTGTATAGTTTTTTTGGGGACAGTCTAGTAAGACAAATAACCAATGCATGTGTGCATGAAATATCCTCAAACTTTGAAATTGGGGATGCTCTTTCAATATTGCACATGAGATGGTCAATGTAAGTGACTTTGAGCCAACCTACAGTGTTCTGCCTTATCCAGCCGTACATTAAAGTACTGCATAGCGGGAAATTTTCGCGGGGTTTAATTTTCCGCCTTCGCCGTTCACTTCATGCAGCTAACCGACCAATTTTAAACCGCAAAAAAAGGTTCATTTTTACATTGACTTAAGATGTTTAGAGGGGGATGGTCCGATGTAAGGATATGAAGGTTTCATCTTGATAGGATACTGGCCTTCCACTCCAAACCCCAGCTGTAAAGTTTGTGCGATATTTCATCCGTGTTGATGCGATAGTTAAAAACGTGATTTTTGTAAGCCCATAGAGACTGTGTAAATTAATATTGGTCGACCCAATGGGCGACATTTTCGCTCCTACCTTCCAAACCAATAGCACTTTGACTCTAAGATTTCACATGGTATATGAGAAAAATAGTAGCTTTCTCTGATACCAAATTTGACCACTCCAGGTAAATCTGGGCTTCTGGGACAGGCTATTAGCGATCGGGCCATGGTACCTTTCACTTGAATGCCGCAAATAAAACCCCTGAATGTCCAAACTGGTAAATGTGAAAAATTAAACCCCTGCAAAAGTCTCGCTATACATAGTAAGCCAGTTCCAGTTGTGTGCCAATGGGGGGTGAATAGTCCCGATTGGTTGGTTATCCAGAAGTCATGTCACTGGGTGAATCCAATTTCCGACTCTGTAGTGTGTTATAATAGATAATTCCTAGCTATTGCCCAGTAACAAATGTCCATCAGAAGAAACTTGTTCAAGGTATGTTTGCTAGTGTTGCGCTCTATTCTTTAGGAACCTGGTGATGTGAATCAGGCATATTATAAATAGTTTAAAATCCTTAATGACAGTTTAATATCTTAAGACTGCGCTTTTTAACAAAGTGACCCAATCATGAGTGAATAGACAGCCTGGTATACTACCAAGAAGTCCTCACAGTAGCTCAAGACTTGGCTACCTCCAGCAATAACTCGCAGGCTGAACAGAATGGTAAGCAATTAAAGTGCCGTTTCATTTCTGTGTATACTATTTGGTCTTTTTCACGGTTTTGCCATTTGCAAGGAGAGCCTCGAACTGGCAGCAGTGTGAACCATTGTGAATGGGAACATTTGATGAGAGGAGATTTCCAGAAAGAAGCGCCCCCAATTTTTGTCAAACCCCAGTTTTTTGCATATTTGGAATGCTTACCAATGTTAGATCACACCTGAAGTGAATAAGCCGAATACGCTGTCTTTATGTAATAAGATGATGATTTAGTAATTTCTGTCGTGCACGGCAGAAATTCAAAGCATGGTTTTGGGGTTTTCTTTTATATTTGTTTGTTCAATAAACCTTCGAAACGTTCTCGGTAGGTGGTCTACAACAGATCCAGTGAAATTCAAGAGAAATTTGTATCCTAAAAAAACTCCTCCTGTCACTTTAATGTGCTAGAGGTGAATGCATTATGTTTGTAACACCTCATTAATTCCAATGCCAAATCAAGGCTCTTCCTGCAAGCAGCAAACAGTGCAAACTGCCCTCTTATAAATAGAACCCTATTATCTTAACAAGCAACCTTAATGGTGCATTTTTTTCCAATCCTAACACCTTTCTGTGCATATGGTTGAACAGATATCCTTGAAAAAGGCTCATTTCCCAATTCTGGTAGTGCATTATCGTGTTGTGCAACTGCTTTTATCACAGTGACTCTGTGTTGCAAGAGTTTTTTCTAGACCACATTAAACAACTAAACATTGATATTTCTTTGCAGATGAACTTCCAGAAGGAGCCACAACAAGCGTCTTGCCACTCATGCCTATGGTCGATGTATCGAGTGCAACACTGAAACCAGAAAATGGCAAAATCGGTAGAAATGACACTGCTGAAATCAACTTCAATCTATTCAGCTTCCTTCCCAAAGCAGTGACCTTTGAAAGCATCGCAGTAGGTTTACAACACTATGCTGTCGACAGCGCTGTTTCCATCATCAGTCCCACCGAACTAAGAAGGAGCTTGTCACAGAACAGTTGGAAAGGAATACCTACTGAGGAAGCTCAATCTGGTATGAGAAGTGTGTTATGTAGTAGACTGTTGCCTAGCAACAAGCAGGTGGTGCAACCATTGGATCTTGAGGAGGAGGTGCGGTACCAGCCACAAGCTAATAACGTGAAGATGGCCGATGCAAGTTTGCTGGCGTGTCGGAATGCTCAGACTGTGCTGAAGAGAGAGGATAGTACATCATCATTGGGTAGGCATCAAGATGTGGTACAAAAAGAGGACACCAGCGTGTCTTTGGAGAAAACTGATGTCCAACTGGAACCCGGAATGAATGAACTCATGTTCTCTTTTAAGGTGTGTGCATTTTGATGATGATTGAAAAAAAAATTGGGGTGGGTTAGAGCAAGTACAAAAGCAGTTTTTCAAGCACATATTTCAACTATTTTGAACTATCCTTGAAGGTTCATTAGGTTTGTTGAGATTCAATTAGGAAGATATTCTTTATAACAAAACCAAAATTAAACTCGCTTGATTGATGGTTTTGCCTACCGTGATCGACAGACGTTCTCAGAATGACAGATGATCCTTCTTCTTAACTGGTGTAATCCCACCAATAGAGGGCTCACTAAAGGCTAGAAGAGGATCATAGACGTGACTTAAAAATGGGCACCCCTCGTCTCTGTTCATGATATTTGAGCTGCTTGAATGTACAAATTTGTGACCTAGCGCACACATTTAAGGTGATTTGCGGCAATTGTTGGTGGACAAATGGTGCCTTATGCTTACAGTGTCTTCAGACACACTCCACTCATCTATTCCTGAAGGAATACTGCATGGCCATGGTTGTGGGAGCTATTTATATTTGCAGTGCAAAGAAGAAAACAGGGTATTTTCAAAACAGAACAAAAACACCCAGAATCACAGGTGCTGGTGATGCAGAGTATGCATGATACTAGGATGTACACTGCAGACATGACCTAAAATTGTTAGTTACAGATATTACTTGAGCCACAACTCTTTTGATTGTAGTGGTGCATCTTTAAACCCCTGGGCATGACCAGCCCATTTGATTGGTTAACCATGGGGTTATGCAATGTAAGTAGCCAATCAGAGACATGGTAAGAAAAGCATAAAGGTGCATACAGATATATAGAAGGTCTATTTTGATTGGTTACTCATAGGTCATATCATGTAATGAAGCAAGTCACAGACCCAGAAAGAAAGGTGGTAAACTCAGAGGGTTAATGTAGCAAAATCTGGGTCAAAAGTACACAGCTAGATTCTTACTCACAGTGTAACCCAGAGATTAGGCTACTCCGTGTACTCTTAGCTCTACGGCCAAGTGGTACTACACACTTGATCGAGCAGGACTCCATGGCTACTCCACAGGTACTTTAGTGGTAATCCTTTGAAGAATTTGCTGTGGCCATTGATCTTGTAGAGAATTCTTTGAAAAAGTTAAAAAACAAAATATAAACTCATAAATTGGATCTTATGAATATTGAACTCTGATTTCAATAGAAATTATAAGTTGCGAGTAGTAGTAGTAGTAGCAGCAGCAGCAGCAGCAGCAGCGTTTTGTCCCCGTACACCGAGATGGCTGGATTCACCTCGCACTCACCACCCTTACTCACTCCTTCCACCTCACCCGCTTCAATGCATCCTCAACCAACCCTCCTACTCTCTTCCTCCACTTGGCTTCTTTTGACGTTCTCTCCCCCCCTCCTCAAACCTCCCACCTCAAACTCAAAACCCTTCTTGTTTGTTTATTTAATGTATTTGTATTGATGATTCAAATTCTGGGAAAAAAATTTCATTTCAGCCTTCTGATAATGGCTACCTACTCTTGCAGACAGCTCGTTGCCAAGCTGGGTGGAGTCGACTTTGTTCTGCCTCTAAAAGATATGGCAATAAATGTGCAAGTACTTAGTGCAGAACCTACATTGACGGTATCACCGATTGGTGGTAAGTTTGAAGTGTTGTTTGTTGCATTTGGATCATTTTAAAATGTTTCAACACCTGTGGCAGACGATAGAATCATAGAAATAATTGGCCTTTCTGCGAGCAAGAACAGTTTGTTCCACCCTTACTAGGGTGTTAAAGTTTTTGGTTGAACAACAGGTAGCCTTTGAGCAGTAATTTGTGTATTAAAGCAAACAAATATAACAAAGTAGCAATTTGCCAGGGGGGCAAACTGCTGGATTTCTGCTCAGGTAACCACCCGCGTTACACCCTAAAACCTGAGACCTGACAGGCTGTTTACTCCAACTTGAAGCGACTAACGATTGATATCATGACTACCGAGGCACATGTGGTCCAGTGGATAAGGCGCCCGACTCGCACACCAAAGATTGTGAGTTCGAGCCCCGCTGTGGCCATGGGGTTTTGACTTGAGTAAGGTGCGCTTTTTTTAAACAAGATAATCACTAAAAGTTTGTTATTGTAATTATAAAGGCGTACCGGCAGTATTCAATGTCGCGGAAGGTAACAGACTCGCTGTAGAGGAGGTGTAGCGAGCCCCCTAAAGCAACATTATATGGTGGAGTATGGCCCAATCGCTTCGAAAGAGAGATGGGCACTCCGTTCCTGTGTATACAGGTCCGTCCCCGTTACCTTTACCTTTTTTTTTTACTTTTAACTATTGATACACATGTGGATTATTGTAATCCATTGAAATACACAGTACACTTAACAAGAGCTGAGCATAAGACCCTGGGGTGAACTACAAAATGAGACTCTTACACTACACACTGAGTTGGCATACCACCCTGGTATGCCAGCTCATTGTGTTATGCACTGGGGTATGTGTTTATTTGTATTTAATGGCTTTCACAATAATTACATGTTTGCATCAATAGCAGGCTATCTTCAAGTTGGAGTAAATGGCCTGTTAGGTCTAAGGTTTTGTGTAATGCGGGGGCTTACTGTGCATGAGCAGAATACCAGTTACCCCTGGGCATTTTTTTTGAAAAGTTTGGTTTTACAAAATGCATTTTGCAAGACAATCCCTAATTTATTTTTCTGACGAACTGTGGAAATTGTCTGTGATCTGCCTTCAATTTTTGCTTTTTTCTATGTCCTGACCTGTGGCATGAATTTAAGTGATGAGATGTGTTGGGACACAGGCAAAATCGCGGCCATGTACCAGGGTCTTGATAATTGGGTCATAGGATATAGATTTTATGGGTAAGTAAGGTTTTATTAATACCTACCAATACTCAGCATTTTTACTATGTTATGAAATGTACTTTATCAAATATTTGCATTAAAATATCCGTTGTGACAATAAATATTGACTCATCATCATTCGGGCCTGCAGGCAGACGCCATGATTCCCTTCAGCTGCAGGCAGGTCATGGACATTTTTAACAGTTGAGTTTTACATTAGCATGTTGTCTCATGTCACACTGGACGTATTTGAAGGACAGTGTTGTTGCCATCCAGACTTTCTTCTGCCATATTTGGTACATAGATTGCATAATCAGACTTCTTCTCATCAGGCAGCGAATTATGCCAAAGAATTTCAGTTGACGAGTTTTGGCTCTTTCCACAAGCGATGCATCCCTCTCGGATTGTAGATGGCATTGGTACTCTGTCTACTATTTTGATGTTCAGCATAATATGGTAGCAGAATGTGCCAAATGAGTTGATTGTTAATTTTCCATAGTCTTTGAGATAATCCATGCCCCAACGCCATATAGCAAAACTGTGATGCAGGTTGGTCAAACGTTTTAACTTTGGTGCCAATTGGTATGTACACTTTTTCCACAGATATTCTAATTTCCAAAGGCTGTCCAATCAAAGGCTTTTCCATCTCTTCAGGTCCCTACCAATGGATCCCATCATGGAGCCTAGATATTTGAAGTTTGGTCTATTATTTAATGAGTTTCCATATACTTGAAGGGGAAGCTGAGTTGAAAATTGATTGTCATGTACTTTTGTCTTGGTGCACTTATAAATAAGAACAACTCTGTCTGCTCTGCCGTCCTAGGAGTGAGACTGAGACATATCGTCAGCAAAGTCCAAGTCATTAGCATTTGGCTGGATATCGTCTTGATTGGCGAGACAAGTCACACTCCGATTTATCCCAAGCCTTCCTCAAAAGATAGTTCCAACAATGATGATCAATAGGGAGAAGGGGGCCACTGCTACCATTTCATTTAAATCTCATTTCACTTAACATTTGTCCAAAAAAAAGCTGTTATGAATGCGATCAAAATGATTATTTTTCCAGATAGAACTTGATTTTCCCATAATTGAAATACATGGCCATCATTACTAAACCTCTTTAGTCTTGTTGTTCACCATTATAGGCAGAATTTTTTATTCCTTTTGGATGTTGCTCATTTTCTTTATAAGTTTATCTTTGATAGAGATTGAGTTAGTTAGAACCAAATTTTACCTTTAAAATCCTAAATGTTTTGCAAGCAGATACTGACCCAATTGACCATAATTATGTTCTTTCAGATGCTTTTTACTGGCTGGATACACAGATGATCACACTGAGTCTCTTCACTGGTTTCTATACTGTGAAAGCTGATGACACTCTCACCATTAACACACCCCAAGCAAGTGGCAGATCTTAGATTCACAGCAAGAAGAATACACCATCAAATCTGAAGGTGGGTTTGCTATAATTGTATCTATATACTAAAAAAGAGACTGGTATGCCTGTATTACTGCATTATGGTTATGCTTTCGTTACTCTTTGAAATATGGGGCTGATAGTTTGCATGAAGGTAGGGTTAGGACGTATTTTTTTTTTTTTTTAACCATCTTACGATGGTGTCTAATAGTAGGTCATATATGTATATGCGTGACTGCTGGGCACTCAAAATATTGGATGCCCATCCATTATGACACCATCTGAGATGGCCAAACAAAAAAATCTTATCTTTTATTCGCTAAGAATTGGACCCCTTAACAATGATTTAGCTAATCACACATTCATCCTGATTTTTGGATGAATACTTATTTCGGCTCTATTAGTGATGCTCATCCATTATGACACCGTCTGAGATGGCCAAACAAAAAAATCTTATCTTTTATTCGCTAAGAATTGGACCCCTTAACAATGATTTAGCTAATCACACATTCATCCTGATTTTTGGATGAATACATATTTCGGCACTATCAGTGATTTGCTAAAGCGAAAAAAAAAAAAAAATCATCGAAAATCAAAGCTTTGAATGTCTGTAACAAGTAGACCTCTCCTACAGTGATAGGGCCAAAAAATGCACCAATACGGACCAAAAACGGATATTATAATAACGTTCAGTTAATTTGATCTCACCCATCTTAGTGATTTAAGAAAACAAAGTAAATACAATATAATGATATTAAAATTATAAAAAATGCAATTGTTTAAACGACAGATGACATATACGCACGTGGGCTAATGAAGTCAAAATATGATCCTTATGATATTAGCCATACATAACAAAGCTGAATTATATTCGGTATTTTAAATCATTGGGATACATATAAGTGATAATAATCTCCATAGCTATAGAAAAAAATGGAGGAAGATGGGTGTGGAGAAGGCATTAAGATCAAGTGACCTTTAGGACTGACCCCACCCATTGGGATATAAAACTTATTGTGAGCCCGCAAGGGGGCGACAAACAAAGAAAAAATGGACAAAAAGACACGTTAAAACACGACAGAACAAAACAGGAAAGGACACAAGGGGGAACATGAGTGGAATCAATGATGTAAATAAAAATAAGGGTAAAAAAAATAGAAGAAAGAGGCAAAGCTGATTGAGCTATCGGTATGAAAAAAAAATCAGAAATACTGCACGATCTGGGGCCTACAGGATGATACGTAGGATAGAAATTGAGAATTGTTCCTTCGCTAGTCCAGTAATGAAATGAATGAAATGATAATTAAGTGTTAATCTGATCAAACACTAGGAGAAAAGGAGTACTGATTAACAGTCAGGTAGAATATTTTGATAAAATAATCTTAACATTATGAAAATTAAAAAAAAAAAAAAATATGTGACATAATTAGTATTAGAAATAAGTTGATTGTTAAGATTTGTTTAAAAGAGATTGGCAGATTTTGATGATTGTAAAATTAGGTCAAGCGAATTCCAGATCATAGGACGGCGTTTTTAATTGAGTATTTAGTTAAAATTCAAAGTAGCTACTTAATTGGAATAAATTGCTCCTGGCATGGTCTGGTGTTATAATTATGGATGTCTTGTGTTTAAAGAAAAAATTTTCAAATGATCTGGAAGGTTGTTATTAACAAATGCAAATATTCAAAATTATAAAAAAAGAAAAATTAAAAAAATCATTTTATATCAAATATTGTTAAGTGTTTTTAATTTATGGAATAATGGATTGGTATGAGATAAATGGGAGAACCAGGGCAAATACGGATGGCTGTTTTTGAAGTTTTAAAGAGTCTAGCAAGAGGGGTGGATGAGTTGAGTTCAGGGACAGTGAGATGGATGGAGGGTAATGTTCGCTGTCACAAGCAAGAATATTACATGCTAAGAAATGAGAAGATCAGAGTGTTTATAAGTGAACAAGATATCAGGTGGGGTGAGTGGTAGTTTTGTGTTAAAGGTTCTTGAAGAACGCCAATACTCTAGAGGGGGTGGGGGGGACTTGGTTTTTTTTTTTTTTTTTTTTTTTTTTTTTTTTTTAACATTGAGTGAGAGCTTATTAGCTTTAACCAATTGGTGACATGAACCATTTCAGTGTCGAAAGTGTTAATGAGGGTATCTAAGTGGGATGGGAAAGAAAGATGTTGTCATCGCAAAAGACAAAAGAGACGAAGGTCAGATGAATGAGGAATATCATTCACATAAATAAGGAAAAGATGAGGACCAAGTATAGAGCCATTGCGGAGAAACAACACATTGAACAGGTAGACGACCAGAGGATGAGTAATCAAAAACAGGTGTAAATGTTGACGATTGCGAAAGGTAGTTTGTGAGAAGCGTTAAGGGAGTTCCGCGTATTACCGTAGTGGGAGAGCTTGGCGTTAGGAGAATAGAATGATCAATGGTGTCGAACGCCTGTAGATAGATCAAGCAAAAATACCAATGATGATGATCAATGGAGAGAGGAAGAGATTTTGTCATAGATATCAAGAAGAGAGAAGGGTCAGTGGAATGCTGTTTCCTGAGCCATATGATTTGGGGTGAAGGTGAAGGATATTGATGGGAAGAGAGGAAGTTTGTCAAGCCTATTGTAGATCAGGCGTTCGAGGATTGTAGAGAAACATGGTAGCAGTGAAATAGGGCGGTAATTGGAAAAGATATGCGGTCTCCTTCTGAAGACTGGAATACTTTAGAATTCAAATCAGCAGGGAACACACCAGTACGAAAGGGAAAGATTATTAAAGACATGGAGCAAAGTGGGTAACATATGAAGCGGGAAATTTCTTTTACTACCGACGGGACTTATGTAATCAAAACCAGAACTCTTAACAGTCCTAATTTGGAGATAATATCGAGGATTGCTTGAGGTGGTGATGTTGGATGGAAGAATACTGACTTTCAAAGGGTTTTGCCTTAGGGAATCATGGGAGCTGGATGAAGAATGAATCTTGACTAGCTAATTAGGCCAATTTCAGCAAAATTTGTTTGTTAAAACTCTCCGCAATGTCCTTGGGATCAGAAACCTTTGTAGAACCATCATAAAAGTATGTTTGGATTGGAGTTTAGTTTTATTTGTTTGCCACGGCTGTTGTTAATAGTTTTCCACATGTTTTGAACTGTTTGTATAAGAGTCAATTTATTTGTTAAGTAGGTTTTGCGCGACATTTTGATTAGGAGACGTTTCAATGACCCTTTTCCAATTATTCCTATAATGGAAAGATTTATTTTATTTCATCGTTTTTGGGTGTTTTTAGATAATTTTGTATAATTGTTTCTAGTATTTATTGACTATGATGCCATGGTGATCCAAGGTTTAGCCTCTTTAAGTTGTTATTTTCTTGTTAACTTTAGGTAAGTGTTTATCATATAAGATTGAGAACTTATTAATAAATAGGTTGTAAGAATCATCAGCAGAATCACGTTGTTACATCATTCCAGTAGTTGCCTTAACTTAATTCATTTCCTAAGTAAGGCAATATGAACTCTATCTATTTTGGGAGCAGTGGCGTAAACAGCGGGGGGCAGGGGGGGGCGAGAGCCCCCAAACAAACCCTTCCCCCCTTACGCCCCCCAAATGAACTGAACTTTTGCTACAGTGTCTATGGAGAAGGACCCAATTTGCCCCCTCACAAAAAGTCTTGGCACCTTCAGCCCCCCATTTGTAAAGGTCTCTGGGTACGCCACTGTTTGCGAGTCGTTTTGTAATAATTATTAGATTAGAATAGAATTGGTTGTCGTTGTTAGATTTAGAATCTGAAAAACAGGAAAATGATCAGTGAAATCGTTGAATAAGATCCTGGATTAATCTTGTATCAAGAGTATTTTAGTAAGATATTATCAATTAAAGTGGAAGATGGAAGATTTAGTGGCGTTGTAAACGCGTTGGTTTATCTATTAAGGGATAAAATGACGCAGAATAAAATGTTTTAAATTATTGTGGATGTGCGAGAATTGTTGTAAAGATCAAAATTGAAGTCACCAAGATAAAAGCATCTTTACGTTCGTTATTGATTAGGGTAATAGAGTTCATTAAGTTATCAATGAATGGATACGCAGAAGAGTCAGGTGGTCGATAAATAACAGAGATTATTTGTTTTTAGATGGGATAATTCATTATGTAGTCTGTACGGACACTTATCGTATACACGTAATTGAATGGGAATCATACCTTTGAACACTCCTGTTTTCTATATAGTTGCATCACTTTTAAAATATAAAAATGATAAAACATAAACTCATGAGAAATCTACAGACTTATTCTCTTTTTAAGCTAGTCCTGGAAATTTTCAAATATTTTGCCTCTTTCGTGTGGATCACTACTAGTGTCTTAACTCTTTCGTGAGGTCATACAGTCAGATTCAAAACAGATAGGACCTCTTCCCTGGTGTGATTAAACAGTTGTAAAACAAGGGAAGCTCTTTTGCAGAATAAGTTATAGCGTAAAAAATCTAATCAAAGGAGACCAATCTGTATAAGGCCAAGGAAAAAACTAAACCAGTTGATCATCCCCGCCACTCCGATTTTTGGACGCCGCCAAAATTTTTGGTAATTTGTTATTTTTAAAAACAAGGCTTAAACTAAACTAAAAAGGGAGGAAAAAGGAATCACCAAAAAATATTGGAACATTATTGAACTCTTATACCTATTTTTAATGTATCTTTCATTTTTGTGAGCTATTTCGTCAACTTTCTGCATATAGACCTACTGTCTCCATCACGCAATCGCGAAAAGCCTCATTGCGACTACCATGTTCAGGGCTGGGAAAAAATGTAAATTTCCCGGGAAGCTGAATGCAATTTCCCGCCGGGACGGCTTCCACGATAAATGATAATGATGTTTGGTTCCAAATCCTTCCCCTTCAAATTGATTCCCATTAAGATATCTGTGGTCCGAAATTGATTCCCTTTAAGATGTTTAAGGTCTGGGAATTGGTGTTTAGAAAACCCGATTTTCACACATGATTTTCGGCAATTCCACATTTTTTTTTTCTCGCACTGATAAAATGGAATTTTTTGTGCCAAAATAAGCGCTGAAAATGCACCGAATCCACATAATTATGCTCCTAAACTAAAGGGTCCTGGTAAACCATATCCAACTTCCAAGTTGCAGAAGTGTTAAAGACACTATCAGTGATTTGAAAAATATTTGAAATTTGCAGGAATAGCTTCAAAGTGAAGAATACGTCTGTTGAATTCTCATAAGTTACCTTTTCCAGCTGTAGAATTGACAGAAAAGGAAGAAAACGGCAGTATACCAAGATACGATTCTCCATTCAATTACGTGTTGTATAAGTGTCCGTATGGACAGTAATGACTAAAATCTCTGATTCTGTCCTTAGGTTGCTTCTGGTCTTATCATTTGCAGGGTATGTTAAGATACCTGTACTTGTTACATACGGCCACGTGTCTTATGGTGGGACCACAATAAAGTGGTGGTGTGACATTTAACTCTAAAAAATAAAATTTACATTGAATTTTTTTTTTTTTTTTTTTTTTTTGCATTTTACTAAACAAAATGGAAACCAAGTTGATTCTGGTGATAGAAATTGCAGTGTAGACTATTCATAAAAGTGGTCAAAGAAAAATGCAATGGTTATTTATGGTAAGCAGGAAATTAATCGAAACTCAACGAAACTGCTTAAAAACCTAAATTTGCATGATAAATACAAATTTAACAATCTTTAGTGGTTAAACTTTGGGATATTTTTACTTTATGTTGATAAAGTAATAAAATTCTTAACATTATGCAAAAAAAAAGTCCGTAGCTTTTCTGCATTTCACATAACAGAAGAAAATGCCCAACTACCTCTGGAACACTATTTGATTGCATGCAAATTAAGTAAATAATCATTATTTCCACATATATATGGCCACGTGTCTTATGGTGGGACCACAATAAAGTGGTGGTGTGACATTTAACTCTAAAAAATAAAATTTACATTGAATTTTTGAAATGAAGATGATCACATACACTATTCATTTTAGTACCATGTTAAAGCCTGAATCTTCCCCTTTCATTTAATACCCAAACCATGTTTTTCCATAAATGCTAATTGAAGTTATGGGTAATTAAGCTAACGAGCATGCAGGGTGGTGGATGTGAGGACACGGATGTGAGGACACGGTACCATAGAAAATGTATGGTAATAGTGTATGGCAGTTCTACATTTTATTATATAACTGCCAAGTAATATGAAATAAAGTTAAATGATGTGTAATTAGGTTAAATGGTGTATTGACTCTACAAATCTAATTATTATTTTAAATTTTTAACTTCCAATTAATTAATTACGTTAATTAACCTGTGACTGTTTGAAGAAATTAATCTGCACGCAATGCATCTAGGCGTACGCTTTACCAAATATTTTGGTATAGAATGAAATATTTTTCAAACATTATTAAAATGGCATTAAAATTAATCCTTTTAATTAAAATTAAAAGTACTTATAATTAAATTAGCTAATTAAAACACTTTTAATAATTAAGATATTTATTAACATGAAATGTAGACCTATACTTGTTACCAGAGAGTAGATCTGCAGGTCAGCTTTTCCAAGCACCAGCAAAATAGAATTTAGTATGCAAGGGATCTGTTGTGGCTATCAAGCCAGGAACTGACTCTATATATATATGACTATCATTTATTTGAAGTGGACTCTGAGGGTGTAGTTACTTTAGATAAAGAAACACATGCCCATCCAGATTTCAATTACACATCATAAGCTTGGTGCTGAGGTAGTTGTTGACAAATACTGCAGTTATGAGAAACCATCTAGAGAAGAGTGTTTGTACAAAAGAGATGAAAGAACAGCAATAATTCCTAAGCAGAGTATAGTGTATGTCGGACTTGATGTAACTCAATCAAGGAAAAAGAACAAACTTTCATGTTCTTCAAACAGAGATCATGAAGGTATAATATGTTCGTTATTGAACTTCTGAACAGCGTCAATGATGGATATGCAATCTCGAAAGACGTGAGTTGAATACATTGGATAACTTTTAATATGTTATTTTACGTTTTAGAGGTTTCAAATAACAATTAGAACAAAAGAAACTGTAGTATACCCCTGTATATCTCCAACTTTTGAAAATGGTCAAAAACACTTTTGACCATGATTTTGGTGGAAAGGATTTTCACGGCTGATTTTTTTCTATTAAGCATGGGTGTGAACCCCAACAACTATGTATGTATGGATGGGCTTTGGCTTGAAGAATGCAAATATGGCATTAAAACTCCAGTAGGGTGAAGCATAGAGAAAAATTTGGAATTCTAAAGTGATTGACATTTCTGGGTAAAATTTCAAGTTTTGTTCAACCATATCATGTTCATACTTACCCCTACCATGAAAGTAATGCAATTTTTGGATTCCTTGAGGAAAAAAGCTTTCTAAAATGTATACTTTTCCTAGGGTAGGGTGAATACTTTCGAGCTATGAAATTTTAAATACGCGTAGGTGCATTTTCTTGAAATTTGAGCATGTCACGCTCGTGCCACCAACCTTGTGACGCATGGCCATACATGCAAAAATCTGATTTTTGATGATTTTTTTCGATTTGCTGATTTAGCAAATCACTGATAGTGCCTTTAATAAATCAATCGACCATGTTGATCAAAAAAAAAATCCCCTAACCTATAATTCCCTGCCAGACCCCCTTTAAAATGATGTGTAAAAGAAGCCAAATATTCCGCAAGCATGTCAATCATAACTGCACGGCCCGTTGACTTAATTAACAAAGCGACACTGTCTTGCCAATTGTATAGTACTTTGTGTTCTTTCGTGGTTCAGTATTTACAATTTTACAATGAAGCTTTTGTTTTCTTCCCTGGTTCAGTATTTACAATAAAGCAACTACCTCGCCCCATGTATTAAATGGATCAAACCATACAACATAGTGAACATCAGTTCCATTCATATATTAACTGCAAGTAAACAAAAATAAACAATGCTAATATAAGCCCAAATTATTTTTAAAAATCATTTAAAAAATGACTAACATAGATTTTAAATCTAAATATGTCATTTTAAGCAGGAAAAAAAATCGTACAAAATGGCCGATGGCATGGGGGCCGAGCGGTAAAATTTGACACAAAACAAATGATTTAGAATCTTAAAGGTGCTTGTTCTGATCGCCTCTGGGACCCCCCAGTATAAATTTTGATATCAGATGAAAGGCCGTATTTTTCTCATTATCATCCTGAAATTTCAGCTTCCAAATCCACTTCTTTGCAAAGATATAAACGAAAAATCGCCGTTTTAGTGGTTAACCATCAATATTAACACAGTAGTGAATAGGGCCTTGCAATGTGCATTATAGCTTCTATTATCAAAACCGCAAGTTTGTTTCCCACGATACTTGATGGTAAGTGTATGCAGGTGCCAAGCTCTCCTATCAAGTACAGAACACGATACACATAAATCGGAACACCCACCTTTAACTGGTAAAATTGCAAATTTGTGATCAGAAATTACACGAGGGTGATTTATGAGCTGAAAAGTCATGAAAGATCAATATAGTTTAAAGCATTGGACGGGCTTGGGGAATTTCCCTTTCCGTTCTGTTTGCAATCATCTCAGCTGTATGTAAACCAGCTCAGCATATTTTTATCAGTGACAGGTGGATCATAGATTCACTTATTCCATCGCGCATTTTATCAATAAGATATTCTCCCATTCATATGCTGCCAGTTCGACTCTCTCCAGGCACATGGAAAACCATGCCAACAGGGAATCGGGTTATTGGGTGCTTTGGTACTTTGATCTGTGTCACACAGTGTGAAATATTCATTGATCTTCAGAGTGTTTTCCCGCGGCCCGTGGTACAACAGCTCAGGCAGGTTGGCTGAACAGAGCTCAGATGGCTGGCAGATAACTATAAGAAATTGCAATGCGACACAACATTTTGAGAATGCATTCGGAAGGGCGCGAGCTATAAGAGATTACTTTCAGAGAGACACCTGCGATTTTCCAATGTTGAGAACGAGGCTGAGATATTAACATATTTGAGATGTTTTCAGATACATACATTTGTGGCATACTGCTCTAAATATCAACAATATCAATCGCTGATTTGACCAATAATTATGAAAAGGATTTCAATGGTATACTCCTTTTTTGATAACAATAACATATTAATAACATATAATGCATGTTGATTTGGACAAGGCTGTGTGTCCAGGTTGGTGGCCCTATACCTCAACATTGTCTATGGGCTCAGACGATGGCGGCCAAGACTTGTTCAATATAGCAACACATCAAAACGAACCAACCATCACTTTGACATTGACAGATGTACTCTGCAGCTCCTCGACAGTAGAGGTCAAACGCAGAGGTTAGTGAGTGCGCTAGAGGTTAGTTAGATGCTGGAGGGTTGGTTTCTTAGATACTTGGTTGTTTCTTCTTTAAATGCTTAAGTTGTAGTGATATTGACGAGGGTTTCAGGTAGACAGTTCCATTCGGGTTTATTGTACATCAAGCCCGTGCGCGAGTTCACACTGGTGTGTCAACACCAAGTGGGTCTATGTCTTGTATTTATATTTTTTTACATTTGTTTTCTGACCTTAATTTTGGAGAAAAAATGACTCGTACTTCATTTTTATTATCCTTTTATTTTTATTTTCTTCCTTCTCTCATTTTCTTTTTTTTTCTCCCTCTCTCATTTCTCGCGAGGACACAAGGTTTCCCGGGAAGGAGCTTCCCGAATTCCCCACTTTTTTCCTGCCATGCAGTAACAGCTAACACTTATCACTGGAAACAACCAGCAACCCTATCTATTCATTTTTTGAATAGTTATGAATGATAAGAAGTGTTGGTGGTACAAACTCATATTCTTAGCTGATGATTACATGCTTGATCAAACAAGTATAAATGTTTTGCCTCATTAACAAAAATAGAATTTCTAGTGTCTAGATTCTGTCATTTTAAGATTGAAGTGAAGATGAAGTAATGAATAGGTAGATAGTATAAATAAAAATAAAATGCAGTATTATAAATATATATCACCTTCTCAAAGGGACTTATGTTTAGAATAGCTTCAAGCAGTTACTGACTCGTTTTTACTGACTGGGGTATTGATGGTGATGACATTAGGCTTTCCTACGTTATACATTTGCAGCACTGTTCATGCAATCGGCTTTGTGTATCTGCCAGTTTCAGGTCTGAGAAGTTGTATCTCAAAATACTTCTTGATTTGAACATCTTTAGAAATCAAAATAATGTTTATTTTTGTCAGTCAGCGACAAAAGTAATGATCAAGATGGCTGCCCGGTATGGTAGTGTTTTCACTTTTGTCTTGAATCTTTGTGTGATCATCATCACCACCATATTTTGTCACTTCCTTCAACCTAACAGTGGCTGTTAGCACACTTAGTAGTGGAAAATGTTGGTGATTTAAACCCTTGCTTATTATTATAACACCAATTTTAACACCAGTGAAGAAGTGTACTTTTTGAGGGGAAGCCAGCACCAATTTTGCAGTCTTCAAGTAGCTGCAACTCCAGATGTTCATGTTCTTATAAAGCTACCACAATTGAGCATTTCGGAAGAGTTTTTCCTTTATGTTGAAAGAAAGGGGGTGCTGGCTACTTGTCTCAACAAATATGTGATCCTTAGTCGGCAGGCTGAAACTAATTGCAGCACTGTATTCAGGCACAGAAACCTAGAAATCACTCTGCAAGGTAATCTTGGTGTATCAGTCAGCGAAGTTCCAACCTCAGAATCACCATCAAGGTGTCCAGAATTTGTTGACAGGAGTGTGTACCAGGTTGACCAGAACGTAAGTCTGACACCAGCCTGTTATAATGTTAAGGGTTATCAAGAAAAAATCACATGCGATGATCAGGCTTATCGTGCATATGGGGAATGTTGGATTACTTTTCGTTTTGACTGCCTTGTAACGCTTGGATACAGAGAGGCCATTTTGGAATGTTCAACGAACGAATTTACTCCAATCACACCGCTTTTGATGTACTATTCTAATGATATAACTGTATTAGATTTAGCTGACGATAACATTGTAAGAGTTGAAAACCAATTCATTTGTTGGTTTAAATGATTGAGAGCACTATATCTCCATGGTAACCGGTTGGTTTCATTACAAGCAAAGGTATTTGATGATCTAGGTAGCCTATATGTCTTGGAGCTTCATGATAATCATTTGACTGCTCTTGATGTTGACATTTTCAATGATTTAGATCATCTCGAAACTCTAACATTAAATGGAAATCGTTTGGTCACATTGGATATCGGTCTGTTTCATGGCTTGAAGAGTCTAACTCTTTTGGCTCTTCATGACAATCTTTTAAATTCCTATCGCTTGGCTTGTTTCAAGATCAGGACAATTTAAATGTTCTGATTTTTTTTTTTTTTTTTTTTTTTTTTTTTTTTTTTTTTTTTTTTTTTTTTTTTTTTTTTTTTTTTTTTTTTTTTTTTTTTTTTTTTTTTTTTTTTTTTTTTTTTTTTTTTTTTTTTTTTTTTTTTTTTTTTTTCTCTCTGAATCAGTTGTTCCATTGGCTTCTGGATTGTTTCAAAATTTAGTGCACCTTACCTCTCTCACTCGAATGACAATAATTTGGCAGATCTGTCACTTGGGTTGTTTAATGGGCTGGAATGGCTGAATAAGTTACAATTGACAGAAACAAATTGGTAGCACTTCCGAATAAATTGTTCTCGGGATTAGATAATTTAAGAGCATTGCACTTGGATGAGAATCAGTTGAATTCCGTGAGTGCCCATGCACTTAGCGAATTAGGTAGGTTAACTCTGCTGAAACTTAACAATAATAAATTGAGTGCTTTACCAGTTGGCCTTTTTGACGGGGTGGGAAATCTTCTCGAAGTCTTCTTGCATAACAACCAATTGATGACATTAAATGCTGATGTTTTCAAGGGGTTAACCAAGGATATCGCGCAAGTTCTTCTGGCAATAATTTGAGTGAAATGGCAGATGGATTGTTTCGTGATCTGTCAAGTCTGCGGGAAGTGCAGCTAAATCGCAACCCAATGGAGCCCTTCCCCGGGACCTTATTCAAGGATTTAATTTGGCTGGATCTAATTGCATTGCGTAGCAGTAAGTTAAGTACATTACCAATTGGCATCTTTTCAGGGTTAGAAATCGGATGTATTGGATCCTTTGAAAATTAAAAGTTGTATTGGGATGCTGGTTGTGTTTCAGGGAGTGGTTGGGCCAGGTTTGGACTTTATGGTTTCTTGAAAGCAACAAGCTAAATGCATACCAGTGGAATTGTTGTGGGGCTTGAGCAATCTTAGTGTTCTTCATCTACATGAGAATGAGTTGTCAGAATTACATGTTGGTGTCTTTCGAGATTGAGCAGTCTGGAAGTTCTGACTTTGGTGACAATGAGATAAGAATGATACCAGTAGGACTCTTTGGTGAGTTAAAAAATCTGCAGATATTGGACCTTGAAAGCAACAAACTGACCTCTTTTGACACTAGGATGTTTCAGAATTTAAGTCAATTAACTCAATTGGACTTGGATAATAACAGCTTAAGTTCACTGCCAATTGGTTTGTTTCGGGAATTAAAACATCTCTTGATACTTAGCTTGCACCAAAATGAACTTACTGTGCTGAATGCCAGTTTGTTTTCAGACTTGATATGCTCACAAACCTCAGTCTTAACAACAATTTAATGAGTACACTACCAGTTGGGTTATTTGCTGGCCTACAGAATCTTAAGAACTTATATCTGAATGATAACCAGCTGACCATATTGAGTGATAGTACATTTAGGCACTTAGGCAAGCTAAATATCTTGTCATTGGCCTAACAACAAGATGACTTCTTTTCCCCGTAGGATCATTCAAGGATGGGGAATTGGATGAGCTGCATCTCGATAATAATAAAGGAACAAATTGAAACAGCAGGGATGTCCAGAGATTTAATCAATAACCGTTCTGTTTTGCGTAAAAAATGAATGAGCATATTACCAGATGGACCTCTGCGTGGGTTGGGAAAGTTACTGCAGAACTCATTTTATCTTCAACCAGTATTAGTGAGATGCAAGGGCCTTTTTTGATTTAAACAACCTTGCCGCTTCGGCTTTGGTACAACAATACCTAAAGTCATTGCCAATGAATCTGTTTTTGGAGGGTTATTCTCTTTAATTGAACTTGCCTGTGTGGTAACCTATTTAGAACAGTTAGACATCAACGGTTTGATGAAAATTAGGCAGGCTGACAACTCTCCTTCTTAATAGCACAAAGTTTAAAACACATATCAGCGGAGTATTCAGTATGTGTGGCGAATTGAATGAGGTTAGTGATATCCGATTGCAGTTGTCTTCATGGAACGGCCAGCATATTCATGGTTTAGAGAGACTCGCAATGCTTGATCTTAGTGACAATGTTTTAAACGAACACCTAAGGGTTGTTCTGGAGGTTAGAACAATTGCAACTTCTGTATCGTTCAGAAATAAGCTGTATGACATACATGCTGATACATTCAAAAATTAGACAAACTTAACGGAACTGCATTTGGAACAATAGTTGAGGTGGTTGCCAGTTGAAGTGTTCGAGGTTTGGAAAACCTCGGCATTCTCATGGTGAATATCAATCAGTTTAAATTAGATCTAGGTATTTTTCAGGACTTGGGCAGCTTAAACAGCTTTCCCTTGGTCAAAATTTGTTGAGCATGTACCCGACAGATTATTTAATGGTTTGACTAATCTAAATATACTTTTTTTGTAATGAAAATCGTTGGCTACTATTCAAACAGCTGACCAATTTAATGCGTCTTAGTTAATTTGAATGTACTTTCTACATGGGTAATAATTGGTGGAATTACCGGTAATTCTTTGGTGAGCCTTAAACATTTGAAGTCTTGTTTTGGCAAATAAATCTAATCAAAAAATCTACAAGTTAAAGGCTACGTATTTCATGGACTGAGCAATTTGTCTACACTAGACTTGTCTAACAATCAAATATCACGTCTAGAATTTAAAATATGCCGATGATAGAATAAGTAATCTAAGCTTTCTTGAACTTTCTGAAATAAGTTAACATCAATACGCAAACATGAATGGTCTTATTCATTGAATTTTCTAAACTGAGAGGCAATGAATTGGGACAAAGATAGAGGGAGACTTTTGCCGGCCTTCCTGAATTTGCAGAATTGTATGTGACTCAGCATGAGATATGTGACTGTTACGTGTCGTGAAATAAACTGCAGTGCAGCCGGTGGCAGGTCACCGTTAGTCTAAATGTGACAGGCTAATCAGAAGGGTTTTTGGCAACCATGATGGGGGTCATTGGTTGAATTTCCTGGTGGAAATCTTTTGTTTGGTGTGGAGGAAGAAACAATGGTCAGAAAAATAAATTCAGGATACTTGATCAGACAATTTGGCAATGTCTGATTTTACTTATGGCATCTGGACATGGTACATTGCCTGTGCCGATGTGACTTCATGTGAATACTTCCCCATGCAATCCGAAACCTGGAGGTCTGGCTTAACCTGCAGGACAGGCTGGGGCTTGTCAATAATATCAAGTGAGCATCTGTTGTCTTGTCACACGGATCAGAATGGATAGATTATTAGCATAGGTTCCCATGTACTCGCTAGAAAAGTTGGGTAAATCATCAAACGATTCCCGTTGCAGTTGTGACCACCTGGGCCTTGATTTAATTTAGGAGTCACCCCCGTCTGTTTTATCAGGAATGAATTTTAAGTTTACGACCAACTCGCACGTTTGCATTGGCCTTCCACTAGACTTTAACCAAAGGTTATACTCCCTCATGATGATCTTGACTATTTAAATTGAAAAGGAAACGATGGTATTATAGCAAAACTACGTTCACCACTCAGTACAAAGGGCTTGCCTCTGGAAATGATGTACTTCAACCGCTCTTTTGCTTGGATTGAAATTTGTGCTACTTAATAATTCTTTTTGCTACATTGAGATAGTAAAGTCTGTTAAGAAGTCATCCAAGCAGTCTGACGCACCCAGGGACATGAAGGAAGATCAGGTTGGACCCCAAGGTAAACAGACATAGTGGCCCAGACCTTCTGTTGTTGGTCTTCCGATTATTCTGCCTTGGGATTCTGTTACAGACCAAGGGTACTTATCCTACACCCTTCAGTATAGGCCTGGTCAGTTACCTTTTTTTACCCATCATTGTGCCATTATCATACCGGTACACATTGCAGAGGCATCTCTAGTTTTGGGAAAGAAGCGGTCGGGAAAGCAACCCCACAAAGATTAGGATATGTTTATTGCGTGATTTTTTCTTCAAGGAAGCATGGTCAAACATCAGCCGGGGCAATCCAAATCCACATCCAATGAGAGACAGTATGGGAAGCAGAGACAAAATATCACAGTTGTGAGAACATGAGCAAAGATTGGTGACATCATGTTTTGTGGCACCAATCTTTGAAAAATTAATCTTTACACATTTTATTGAAACTGGTAAAGTATTGATGTATTAATATGGATTGTAGTCATGTAAGTGCACCATTACAGATTAGTTCATACATTTAAAGGTGGTTGACCACTTCAACAAACTCATATTCCCATTTTCCAATCAAATTGAAAAGTGGTATAGAGTAAGAAGGGCATATTTTCATTACCCCGGTGAACTTAAAGCCTTTTGATATTATCAACAAAACATAGTTTACTGTCCATTACTGCATTTATGGCGTTATTATGCTCTAATGCTCGATACAAAACGCACTTTCTTTCAGCGCCCTGCCACCAACACTTACAGCCACTATCAGTGATATCTTCAGAAGGTAAACCAAATCGCACCCCTTATTTTTTTTCCAAATCATTTTTTTTTTGCACTGTTGTATGAAATGGCTTGTAGTGTAGTAGAGACCCCTGTAAGTGGATAAGCTTAAAGCACACCATATTTGTTAAGAAATGGCGATTTTAATGCATTGTTTACTAAGAAAAGTCGGGGGATCCGACTTTTATAAGGGCACAAAACAGTCGATTGATGACATCTTCAAGGACCGCCTTTAAAATGCTTTTAGTGTCTGTTTTTTCACAAAGAAGAGTACTATAAGGTGCAGTGAGATGACCAACACAAGCAATTTATTTAGACCCAAACATGGTATTTGATTTGGAAAAAACTGATGATATGTTTTTAAGGCTCATGCACTAACGTTTACAAAGAAAAGATAAGGTGTACGGTGTCTTGTAAAGACGTAAAACACCTAGGACCTGTAACATCTTGGAAGAAATGGCCAGTTTTTGTGTTCGCTGCCCTGTGTGTCGCCTGCCCTAAGGCAAGAAGAAACCATAGGGATCACTTGTCCACTGCAGTCTGTGTTGAGGTGCTGTGTTGTTGATGATATGTTCTGTTGTTGATGATGATGTCTGTGTGAAAAGGGTTAACATTGCCGGTAATATCCTCATTACTTTGAGGGGATTTCAAGACCCAAACTTGGGTCAAAAGGTGCAACATAGCACCCCCCACCTTTTTTTTGATGAGGTCAAAGGTCCACACTGCCAGGTCAAAGGTCATGTGAGGTCAAGTGTAAAAAATGGCTGAAAATGTAAAATGACCTCATTGAAAGTTGAAGTTCAATTGGAACCAAACGTGAATCATCGGTGCAACATGAAGATCCAAATTTGTATATGAGGTCAAAGGTCTATGTTAGGCCTATCATTCACTAACTGCATGGCAGCGACACAAGCGGTCTGAGGACCGATGTATTTTTGGTTTTAGTTCTTTTCTCAAGGTAATAGAATAGAATAAAGGGTCCAAAGTCCATGTTTATGCCAAATTAATGTGTCCTGATAGAATAGAAAAAAAATTTTGACTAGTGGGTCTGGCTTCGCCTCCCCCTTATTGATGGTGTTACTTGTCTTTGGACACATTCTTGGCATAAACATGACATCTATCCTTCTTTGAAATCATCTTTGATTCTTGGATCATAGTGATATTGTATATACAAGTAACTTGGGCCACTTCAATTATGATGGTGAGGCAACATTACTGAAACCTCTGCGGACAGTCATTCAATATGATACCAATTGTTCCTCAAGAACAGTTCTAGTTCATTACTCCAATCTTGAGACCTGCAAAATGAACATCTGCTTGATCATTCAAAAAATGTTCAGCAAATAAATTTACCATCTAATTTTCATATCCTTCAAGAAATTTGCATGCAAAATTTGGTGACTTTATTGTGGCAAAGTTAAAAAAACCTTCAACTGAAATTACCCATGCTGAAAAGTATAGCAAGTAATAATCTGAAATGCAAATATTTCGTTTTTTGTTTGCAAATGAAACCCTTAAGCAAAAACAGCACACTCTGGCCATGGAGGGCCTATGTGATCATGCAGATGGATGCCTGTGTGGATGGCCAAGAAAATTAATTAATCCATCCTATAGACTAAACTGATTATGAACTTCTAGCGTGGCACAGTGATAGAACATGATGGGGTCTTGTGCTGTATACTTTTTGAACATGTTATGAATATTAATGAGCTCATTTGCATATTTTGCCAATATTTTCAAGAAAATTCATTAATCCACTCTACAGTAAAACTCAAATTTATTATCGTATCCTGATAATAATTCAATGGCAGCTGAAAACATCATTCCGATATGAAATAGCCAGAAAATAGCGATCTAATAGCTGTTCCCGTGGTTCACGCAAGATTTTGTGAGATTGTGCTATTTCATAATACAGACAAACCACGATTCAAGGGCTGCCGTTGAATTAGGATCCGGGATCTCCAAGGTTAACCCAAATGTAATTACAAAATCCTTTCTTTTATGACGCATGTACACTTTTCAGCACTACTGTTCACAGGTGTAGTTCACTAGACAATTACCAACTAAACTGAGCATAATTCTCGAAAATTTGCAAATTGGGGGCGATCTTCAAAAACGGACATTATTGCTTTAACCAAATCACCTTTGTGTGTATCAAATAGTGACAATATGCCTTTAAATATTTTGTCATACCTGCAACTATATATGGTCAGACATGATTAGTTCTAAAAGCACCCTCTATTGACAAGAAAAATAAAATTAAAAAATAGTTTAGTTTGGTTACTTTTATTGCATTTAATGTACAAATGGGTTACCCGCAACAGGCACATAAGCCCAGAAGTTGGGGACCTGCAATGACCTGGAACAAGATTGAGGATTAACTGTTAAATGCCATCACAGCTGTTTGATCCCATGCAAATTGTCTCTTTTATTTTTAGAACAATTTTAGGCAGTATGGTGTCGACACAATTTGGACAACGGATATAAGTAGAGACATGCAAGAGCTATTATCTCTGCAAAAATCAGAAACACCCCATCAGCACTGCGGGAATGCCGGGCGCAAAATATTGGCGTACAAAGGTCATGATTTGTATGGTTATGCTTATTCTTAGAAAGATGTGAAAAATAGATTTTTAAGAAAAACCATAATTGCTCGCAATGGCATCTTGTAAAAATTTTACACATGGATGTAGCTAGTGGAATAAAAATCCAAATCAGTTGTCAAAACATGTGTCGCCGTCAACATTTTTTGGGGGGTTTATTCTGGTTTTGTTATAATAAATGACTCTCAAACACCTGTGCCATAGTCATAAATGGTAGCTGCATGAAGTGTGGTCCTAAATTTTTCAGGAAAGAAGTGAACTTTTACTAACTCCAGAATATCTTAATCAATTTATGGAGTCATAAAATTGTGACTGGTAGTACCTTATTTAGTTTAAGATGGCGTAAGATTATGATTTGAATGAACATTATTTGACACCTAGACAGAATTGTTCTTCTAGAATGTTTTGAAATAAATTTCCCCAAAGAGTGTAGAAAAGAGTGTGTGATTCCTCATCAACATTTTGTGTGTTGTCATGACAACATAGGAATATATTTAAAGTTTGAAATTAAAGGAACAAAGTCAACAGACACCGTCTCATCAGCATTGATTGCAACCCAATCAACAAATCCAGTGTTGTCATGGCAACAGCAAAACTCAGTTCTGTAGTTGTTCAAAGTTATCCATTTAATATTCCTAAAAAAAAAAAAAAAAAAAACATGATTTGTATGTTATGCTTATTCTCCTTAGAAAGATGTGTAAAACTAGATTTTTAAGAAAAATTATATATGCTCGCAATGGAATCTTGTAAAATTTACACTGGATGTAGCTAGTGGAATAATAATCCAAATCAGTTGTCAAAACTGTGTCGCCGTCAACATTTTTGGTTTAATTCTGGTTTTGTCATAATAAATGACTCTCAAACACCTGTGCCATAGTCATAAATGGTAGCTGCATGAAGTGTGTCAGTTAAATTTTTCAGAAAGAAGTGAACTTTATAACAGAATATCTTAATCAATTTATGGAGTCATAAAATTGTGACTGGTAGTACCTTATTTAGTTTAAGATGGCGTAAGATTATGATTTGAATGAACATTATTTGACACCTAGACAGAATTGTTCTTCTAGAATGTTTTGAAATAAATTTCCCCAAAGAGTGTAGAAAAGAGTGTGTGATTCCTCATCAACATTTTGTGTGTTGTCATGACAACATAGGAATATATTTAAAGTTTGAAATTAAAGGAACAAAGTCAACAGACACCGTCTCATCAGCATTGATTGCAACCCAATCAACAAATCCAGTGTTGTCATGGCAACAGCAAAACTCAGTTCTGTAGTTGTTCAAAGTTATCCATTTAATATTCCTGGCATATGCAGCACACGTTTTTATGTGCAGGTGATCATTATAGTTGTGATCACATTGCAATTACATGCTTACCTGATAGTTCCATATATAATGGGACATTTTGTAATCCATATTTTTGTTCCATCACTTACCCAGCCGTGTGTCGGCTGAACTGCACCTTTGGATTTAGCTTTATGTGTGCTTCTTTTGAGGGGGCACACTACTAAAAAATAAATCCTTCCGCATTTGGTGTAATAATAATAATAATTGTCTCTTATAATTTATAAAGCACTACAACAAAGTATCTAAGCTCTGTACATAATCACACAAACACACACAAAAAAATACAGTTTCTTAATCTATAAATTAAATGAAATACAATATTAACTAAATATAAACCTAATGATTTTAACATTTCAATTTCAAAAAGAAGGAAAGATGTTCAGCATATGACCAATTTGCCACCCAAACTAACTCACTCTGATAAAAAAAAGTATGTCTTCGGTCTAGTTTTAAAAGTGGAAACAGTTGGTGCATTTCTAACATCCCCCGGGATGCTGTTCCACATACGGGGAGCTGCAATGGCAAAAGCCCAGTACCCATACATAGTCTTACTTTGTGGACCAGCATTAAGAAGACCTTTCGACGATGAGCGCAGAGAAATACTTGGATTATAATCCGAGATAAGTTCCTCGAGGTACTTGGGAGCCATACCATTCCTATCTTGGAAATTTAACTACTTAGTTCTCCAGGTAGACAAGGATGAATATTTTTAATCTTTCCCTGGAGATGGCCAGCACATGTTAGTGTTGAAAGATTAATAAATATTCATCCTTGTCTACCTGGAGAACTAAGTAGTTAAATTTCCAAAACAAATATAAATCATATTTGAAAATATACTGTTCTGATGCTATCCACTAGGAAAGCGATGAAGAACTTCCGGACCTAAGACCTATAGATAATATCTATCACTCCTCTGCCAACCCTGGCTTTGTTAGCTCAGTTGGGAAGAGCGCTGTGCTAGTAATACGGAGGATCGCCGGTTCAAATCCGGCCAAGCGCACATGGGTTTTTTTTAACACTAACGTGCGCTGGCCATCTCCAGGGAAAGATCAATAAATATTCATTTCCTGTCTTATAGGTAATGAGTAAGATTTTGAAGCGGATGTGGTCTTTAACTTTTAGTTAGTGTAGATTGTTCATAACAGGCGAAATGTGATCGTATCAGTTTGTCAAAGTGACAAGTCGCACTGCTGAGTTCTGTACATGTTGTAAAGGTGCAATATGACTGAAAGGAAGACCACACAACAGAGAATTATTACAGTGTAATCTAGTGGAGCCAAAAGCATAAACCAAGCGTTCTGTGGTAGGTTGACTACGGATCCGTCCAATCTCGTAAATTCCAAAAGATGCAGAGCGTGTGATGTTCCTAATGTGATCTTTCCTTTGAAGTGTCCTTTCCAGAGTTTTCGGAACTAGAGATAGGCCTAGATGCCATGTGTTGCGTCTGGCCAGATGAAGGGGGCCAGCTGTACATTTATAGATGTTGTGGCGCATCCCCCGGGGCGCATGGGGGGGGCATGATGGGTATAGACATGTGCCAATCGTAAATGCATGGATATCTCATCAATAATGAAAATTCCAAATAACTTCCAAGGGCCCTTGGGTTGTTTGTTGAAGGCATGCTGAAGGGATTTCAATGTACTGGTACATGTCTTGAACTGTTTTGATGTTGCACATAATTTTGTGTTCTGCTCCTGTGCTTGGAGAATGATTGTTGTTGAAGGATTCTGGTGGTGAGAGGATGCATTACCCATACGGGGAATGCATCCTCTCACCTACTGATTTTGCGGATGTTTTTCATCACACATCATCATGATAATATTTGCTTCTAGTGTATCACCAGCTTTCACCACGCTTTGGTACGGTATTCACAATACTTTTCGTCTTGTACGAGTGTAGACCTATTCATTTAATACGGTCTGATCCAGCCTCAACACATATTTTTCGCGAAAAAAAATGAAATAAAATCTAATTGGTACTTTGAATACCATTAGTGGCTAAAATGATTAATTTATAGAAGATGAAGAGGAAGGTAAATAATGCGCCCTGTGTGGGGTCGAACCACATCGCAAGGGAAAAGTTAAGAGATCACAAGTCCAGGACTTGCCCGACTACGCCACGCAGGGTTTTTTTTTTAGTGTTGAAAATATAATACTTAAACCTCTGACCTTAAAACCTTACCTACTAAATTGTTTAAAAAAATAAATACATCGGTCCTCGGATCGCTTGTGTCGCCTGCCGTCTGGTTTCGGGAATGATAGGCCCTAACATCCCTTTGACCTTGACATTTGACCGTTTGACCTCATAAACAAATTAGGGTTTTGCATTGTACTCCATAAACAAGTTTAGTTCCATATCAATGCCCCCTTGTGGATTCGAACCTGATCCGCATGGTCACGGGACGGGAACTTTATCCACTCCGCCACGCTGGATTATGTTTGTTAATTTTGACAATCTAATGGTTTAACCTTACCTAATTAAAACAAAACGCCAAAACATTCTAAATGTACACTTTTGCGTAGCGAATAGTGATTCGATTGTAAAATCTAAACAATTACTAACTCCAAATCGCGGTCAAATTGTATCAATTGAAGAGAAAAGATTGTTTGGGTGACTTTTCCCGAGCATCCGAATGCTTCCTAAGACGGGGGGAAGGATCATTTGTCCTCCCCCCCCCCTCTCCCCCCCCCGATGCTCATCCTTTCCCCCCCCCCTCCTGATGCTTATAGTGACGTCCGGGGCATTTAAATAAAATCATAAAATTCAACTTTTTGGGGGCTCAGATGTTGCTGGTTTCGTATAGTTTTTTCGCGTTTCCAACCCTGTTGAACCATTCTAAGGCGTTCAAATCGCATGCGATACAAATGTTAACATGTTGGCTACATCATAGATATCTAGGGTGTCTTAAGGCCATTACCGTTTATTTCAACTACGAACCTTATTGAGAGAGTTCCGCCAAATCCCTAGTCCGTGAGCTAACGCCACCACGGTGGTTTCCGGGAACATTGCGTCCAGTGAACTCAGATCCTTTCGGCATCATCACACACCGATAACATAGCGGGTAGACTGGAATGAGTGGGATGCTAAGAATGAAAATGCACATTCTCTGTCTTCATCATTCAGCATAAGCCCATTGGGCGGCCAAGATTTTACATCAGAGATACAACTTTCCAAATTTGTTAATAGCTTCAGATGTCTTGGATGACAGCATTACTAAAATACAGTTTGTGTTCATCTGCATAATAAAATGTTTGCATAATTCCCTATGTTCACCAAATCACGTCACAAAGGACTAGTATAAGGATGATCCAAAGGTCCTTTGACAGATCCCTGTGGGGTACCGCAAGGAAGGCTGTAATTCTAAAGCTTATCTCTCACAACAATAGCTTGGGAACGATTAGTAACATATATTTAAAAAACCATCGTAACACAGTGCCCCCAATGGCGTACCGACTTTGAAGACGCTCGAAAAAGATGGAATGGGTGAGGTGTTCAATTGGCAGATAATCAAGCAAAATAAAAAATGCTTCATTGCCCTGTCTAACGCCAAAAGCAGATCATTCAATACACGAAGGCATGCTGTTTCCGTTGAATGGGAACTGGTGATATGTGTTGAAATATCATAATTAAGGCCATTTTATGCAGATCGACTTTCAGTTGAGATATACTGCTTTTCAAGTATCTTGGGAAAAATACACACATCAGTTCACAATGTGTGTGATATTTTTTCAGATCATGAACATCAGAGCCCTGTTTTTGTGATAATGCGGTTTCACATGGGCGAACTTATAAATTGATGGTACCTCCCAGAATCAAAGATTGTTGATAATTTGGTGATACATTGTATATAATGAACCAAGATGCCTAAACAATCTTTTATACTCGAGTCATCTGATAAGTGACCCCGTACCATTCTGCAGAGGTAAAAATTCAATGAGGCCAGGGGGCTTCTGTTAATCATGTATTGTGAGCAATGTTAAGGCCTGAATACAATATAGTGAGTTTTCCATTCATGAATGAAATTGTAATTAATGGCAGTGTTGATGAGTTGAGGAGTTAAAGGACCAGGAGTGTCCTACAGATAATCGGTGGGGCACGTGCTTTCTCTCTTTCATTTTCCCTCTCAGACATTGGTAGGTCAACAAAATTCAGGGGGACGAATTTTGATCAACGCAATTCGACGTTATAATAGGGATGTTGGTAGGGATCCAAGCGCAGGTCGATGAGACGATTGCATAAAAAGATCCCAAACACAATCCTCTGTTAATGGTTCAAATTCAACAAAGCTACTGGTGCAGTTTTCAGCCAACATAACACTGTACCTTTGGCAAAACCATATTATCCAGCTTGTCACGTAAAGACGTTATTCACAATTCTTTATACAATTTTACCATAATTTTAATCCATTCAACAGGAATTGCGTATGCTTTTGGAAAAAATCGTATTAGTTTAGGTCAAACTGATGCGGAATCACTGATCATATTATAACTTGTATTTTAGTGTTTATTTGGAATACCTGTTTTCTCTTATTTTGGACGTTTCTGATTTCTCTGAAAACAACTGTATAATCATGTATGTGCCTATAAACATTGAAAATTGTATGAAAGGCTTTTGTGCTAGCAACACTCCCAACAGAGCCCAACAAGTGTTGGACTCAGCATGTTTCAACTCATCCACCATCCTGAGCTCAATAAGAACTAATGACAAATTTATCCTTATATTCACAAATGCACAGGTCCCGATCCGCACAGGTGTACAGAATTAAACTACTAAAAGAGAACATTCAACTTCAAGAACGTGTCACGATGCTGGTTAATTTTGAGTGCAAATTAAAGCCCCCTACGGTCTAGTTGAGTTGAGAATTAACACTTCTTTCTTATATGTCCGTCCGATGGAAAACGGTTAAAATTTACGCTGGCATAAGTTCTAATGTCAAATAAGGCGTATTCAGAGAAGAGTGAAGAGATTTATCCACGCAAGAAGAAGTTACAATAATCTCCGACAATGCATTAAAGTCAGTGATTCACCGAAGATCAAAATATTTGAAAATTGCAAGAATAGCTTAAAAGGTGAAGGGAAGTCGTAGGGCTATAATAGGTATATTTCAACTGAAAAGGAAGAAAAGAAGAAAACAGCAGGGTCAAAGATTGAATCCCCATCAATTATGTGTTGTAGTAAGTGTCCGACAGAATTAATGAGCCTTCGCCAATTTGTCCTTATTAGTTCTTTTAGGACGTATCACTTGAGGGTAGGTTAGGATCAAGTGGTGGATGCAGGAAAAAGGGCCCTGTCATGCAGCTTAAGGTGGGGCCCTTAGCTACGCGAAGGACCGGCAATGTCGAAGCTTTAGTAGTGCGATAGGGGGTGTCTGAGGGGCCTTGTGAGCATTATTTTAGGGGGCCTGTCAGCAGCTGCTGACACTGATGACTCTTAATTCCCCAACTGGTTAGGATACCCATACGTGTCATTGTTACAGAATGCAAACATCTTCAGTTAGTGATTTATTTTTGATTAGCAAATCACTGATAGTGCCTTTAAGAAGCACGTGCATTCAGGGAGCGATTAATTCACGTAAATGTGCAATGAGCGATTTTGGGGCTCCCAGATATTGTGTCATATGTAGTGAATTCGTATGGTAAGACCCCAATAAAAATTTTCTTCCATTTCTTGGTTATCAAAAATGCCTTGAAGTGAAAACAAAAGGCGATTTTCATTTGTTAATTTCAATCTAAAACATAGCTGAATTTCGATGGCTCCTACACGAAATTAGAAATTTCACAATTTTGTCCCAAAGAAATTCTTTTCAGCTTAATCCTTTACATGGGGACATTTTTGAAAAAAGCTTTACATTGGTGCAAAAATCAGAATTTTTATATTTTAGGGACACTGTTTTGTTGAAAATCTCTCGTTGCCCTTTACGGAGAGCGTAGGGGAGCGATAACTCTCACCCGCCTTAAAAAGCCGATGTAGGTACTCTAACTGTTCAATTTCTTGTTTTGAAAAAATAATAAAACTTTCTAATGGTAGCGCCCAGGTGTGTCATCACTTTGAGAGTTACTGCCCAATTCCCAAGGTTGTCTCCTCAAGATGGTCAACCCCATAGCTACATGTAGTATACATCAATCATCTCTGATAGTCTCTTTTCTTTGGGCTTCTTTACCATAGGTAATTAAGGCCTTTTATTCAATCTGGAGACATTGCCACCCCCCAATCATCCTGGGTATTAAGATTCCAATATAGCCAAAGTTACAAGGACAAGGCTGATGAGGAGGAAAACTTACAAGATGGTGTCATGATATGGGTTTGAATACTATACAGTCAGGTATCTGTTTTCTAAGGCGTTAAAGGTGCATGTTACAATTGTTTTAGAACCCACCCTGATTTACCCGAAGTAGTCGATTTGAAAGACCGTATTTTTCTCAGTGTCATCCTGAAATTTGAGCCCTCAAATCTATTTCACTTCTCAAGATATAAAACAAAAACACCATTTTAATGGTTTGTAACCATCAAGATTAGTACAGTATTGAATAGGGCCTCTACCATCAAACACCACAAGTTTGTTTCCCCGGTACTTGATGAGTATGTGCACGTGCCAGGCTCTTCCTTATAAAGTACAGATCACAATAGACATAAATTGGAACAAGATTTAAAGGTGCAACGAGAAGTTTGAGGCACCCCAAATTTTTTTCTTTTGTGTCATAATAGTATTTTCTATAAATTAGACACTCAATAGATATTTGCCTTGTAATATCACTACGAGAAATGTCTAAAGAGAGAAAAAGTTGATTTTGATTTGCTTATATTTCAATGTAAAACAAGGCTGAATTTCGTATGTGCTCCTATACGAAATTAGAAATTTCACATTTTTTGTACCAAAGAAAAATTTCTCGCGTAATCTTTCAGTGGGGATATTTTTTATGAAAAAGCTTATTTTAGGCAAAAATCAGTACTTTAGCTTTTTTAGGGACACCTGGTATGTGAAATCTCTCATGGAACCTTAAGGTGTGGTACCATTAGATTCTACAAAAGTATTGAGATGGAACTATGTACCATATGGCCCATATGTTACCATATGACATAGAAATGTGTTGTACTTAACAAAAACATGTAATACACCAATCCGGGGTTTGACATTCCATACCTGCAACCATTTGTTGGAATAAGTTACTGCAACATTGGTGGTATGTCTCCAACCTAAACCATTCAAAGCAAAATGAAAACTATCTTTTTCAAGTTTAATTACATGTCTGTCTGGATATAGTTTTAAGATGGTAGCTTTTACGATTGTAACTTTAAGTTTATGTATATGGTAACTGAAAGACCATTTGTAAAGCGATATTGATCTTATTAATGCTCAGGCGCTATATAAATATGTTATTATATTATTCCATGTTTTATAGGAATCATCCCTATTTTGACTTCCAAAAAACTTTGGCCAATTCATTTAAATAATTATACAAAACTTTTCTAAAAATATAAAAACAAATCTGAAAATAATTGCCAGAAAAGTTCCAAAATTGTTGGGTTCTGAAGCTCTTCTACAGCTTAAATACATGAAACCAGTAACTTCAGGAACACCCATCTGCCATGTGTATCCAATAGCAGGCCTTAAAGTGGATAACAAATGGACACCCA
>JAMKCH010005639.1:0-34196 GCA_023653785.1 Ophioderma brevispina
GTTTGAAAATTAAAAACATGTGTGACTTTTACCAGTTAAAACTGTTCAAAATTGTTGTATTGTAGTTAGTGTTTGCAATGCCCCAAAACAATGCACGAATGTGTATTAATGTATTTGAAATGGTTTAAGCAAACAACTGGTTCTGAAATATGGTATGTTGCTTTAAATGTGCCTTGGCTGCACTTCAAAATAGAGTAAAATGCATTTTATATGAAAAAAGTGATTCCCAATTAAATTGAGAAAGGAAAATTGATTCCGTCCCGGCGCATTCCGTCCCGTCGCCACGGACATGCCGTTAGTAAAATTTGCCTATCTGAATAATTAGTAAAAGTTAAGATTAACATTTCTATTGATATTAAACAGCATTGATTGTTGAACTTAATATTCATGTTAAAAATTCATGTCCTCCTATAACTTTGATAATAATTAAGCAAATGTTCAATTTTCAAAAATACCATGAAATATATCGATCCGTCCCGGCGGCGCCATTAAATTATATGTTACAATGGCAACAGTTTGACGCTTGAGTTTTTCAATGGTGCCGAAATTGAGTTGTGAGTGCTTGTTTAATAAGCAACATCCACCATTTACAAATTGCAACTGGTAAAGAGGTGCAAAAAGAAATGCATCATCAAATTCCGTCCCGTCGCATACGATATTGTTGGCTTTGGCCTATTTGTTCTCGATGTTATGAGCAAAGATGTACTCCATTTTGGTTGATCATTAATAATTTACACAGTTACTGTATGGTTTGTACAAAATAAGGGTTTTAGCTCTCACATACAAACTGATCTAAAAATTGGCTTGAAAACTAGAGATTGATTATGGGGTCAAAGTCATTTTAATCAAGATGAAAACTTTGATTAAATTGGGTTACCCCCTTTAAAGGCCCTGGTTGGAGGGTCTTACGGGGTTTTTGTTGGGTACCCACTCGTTCCAGGGGTTTTGAAAGGAACCCAAACGTATAAAAACCCTAATGAGGGACCAGTTTTTGGTACTAAGAACCAATTTTCAGTGAAATTTACCCCAACTTGACGATTATGGGAGATTATACCCCTAGCATGTCAATAAAAATTAAACCTTTAAAAACAGTTTACAAGAAAAATAACACTTGCGCTTAATGTAAGGAAAATGACCAAATTTAGGGTTATTTTCCTATTTTCTTACTGGACTAGTCATAATCTTGGTAATCTTGAATTTGATACCCCTAGTGGGAATATAAGAGATTATTGTGAATTTGATAGCAAGGCACGCTAGTCCACTTTAGTTGAATGAGGAATGGGTACCTCAACCAAAATACAAGAAACCCCCCACCCATCCTCGAAAATTAAATAATTTTAGGATAATACAGCCTGGGGATTCATTTTTAAAGCACCCGATGCTTATGATTTATATACCAGTGGATAGCTGAGGTTCTCTTCTTTCCATTGATACCAAAACTAAGTACCTAGTAGGGCATACCAATGACGTCTTGAATCAGCAAAATTGTTTCAATTCCACAGGCTACGGTGAATCATAGGCAAAAAAAACAGATATTGGATGTTTCCTGCATTTTTTGCTCTAAATGATGGCAAATCGCAAGTTGCTTTCATACGAAAGCATAGAGTTTTGGAGCCAAACTGTGATCAATATTTTTTTTGTAACGGGTTAGCAAGGGGTTGGAGGATCGAGAGGTGCTTATATAAAGCACTGCATACTTATCATTTTGTACCAGTGGAATAATTATGGTCCTCTTCTTTCCATTGATAGTACCAATTCCATCAGTATGGCTTCACAATGAAGTCCCTTGAATAGCAAATTTGAATTGTCAATTTCCACTATCAGGGTATGAGGGTTTTTGGGCGGTCCTGGTGTAAGATATTCATCAGACTAATGTAAAAATTTCCGTAATTTTACGGAATAAAGCTTACAATCATAGTAATCCTTTGATCTGGTTATAGAAGATTCATGCTAGGCTAATTCCGTGAGGTCTTACATGAAGGTTGAACCGGTTGTTGCACAAAGTGAAAAAAAACGCGGTTTAACCATGGTTTTTCCACTCACCAAAAAGACCTTTTTGCCAGTTTTTGCCACTAAAAAATAAAAAAAGGGAATGTTTCACATTTTTCTTCATAAAACACTTTATATGTACAAAATATGCTCATGAATGGAAATATAATTGAAAATACATTTACATAAAAAAGGAATGATTTAAATTTTATTTGAAGTGGAGGGCGGAGCACCTGGATGATTAGCAGGTTCCTTATGGATCCATATTGACGTATTTGTTACCAAATTATTGGGATATTCAAGGAAGTTATAAAGAAAACATATTGGCAACTTTTTATTCTGAAAAAAAGTTCTGCCAACCTTGAAAAAATGACAGGGCTTGGGCTTCGAAAAAGGAACTTTTTGATTATAAAAAAAACAATGTATCACAAAATGTCCCAGGGTTCGGCTTATCAGCAAAGTGGCAAAATGGAAACAAATCTGTTTTTAAGCCATTTTTTGTTAGTTGTAAGTCCAATAAAAAATAGCAAGAAATTGAAGCACTCATCGAACTACGTCAATTAAATATGAAAGATGTATGCAGAAACACAAAACAATAAAACACAACTCTAAGGACTTTTTCAATCTCCATTTGTCAAACCAATTAATTAATTGACTGATTCAACTTCAAATAAAAAGCAAATACCAAATAGTGATGCTACTTTGATATGAATGATTATAATTTGATCCACATCAATATACCAGAATTTTGATGAAAAAATCAAAATCTTTATGACAATAGTAGCTAAATGATATGGCCAAATAAAATGAACATTACTTTTTAGTCATATCAATATATTGGCATTTTATGAAAATCCAAATTTCTTTTTTACCTACAAAAAGGATGGATTGGACAAAAAGCTTTTAAAGTACCAAATTGAGTTTCGCCTATTAGTCATGCGAGTCTGATGAATATAGACACTTTTGCGGATTCAAGACTTAATGTTTGGCATGGGATGCATATAGTATGTGGTAACTTATGTTTGGATCGAAAGCATTCTTTGAAAATGGAGAAGACCATTGCTATTCACTGCTTCCAAAATCATAATTATTGGGACGCTTTCATATAACAAAATTCCAGAGGACCCAATGGATAAACTTTATCAAATTATCCCATGACGTACGTTTTAGGATCAATTGGTAAGGAGCGATTAATACCATTTTCATTCATTTTTTATAGTGCAATGAGCAAATCCTGGGGGGGGCCAATACAAACAGTTAATACCTATATACTATTGGTTGCTTGTCCCTTTTTCATCCGAAAGGGTTGTGTGGGAAAATGAGGCTTATTAATTCGTGGACATGAGTCACTTTGTATTCACTGCCAGGTTGAGGGTTGTTAATGTGAGCCTAAACCTGTTCAGTGATATATAATGGGCCATTATTCGGGAATACAAACTGACCGAACTTTTATAGCCTCCCACTGGCAAACCACACAACCTAGCAAAAGTGGAAACATTGGGGTAGGTGTTAGACAAAACCCAACCAAAAATTAACATTTCCACCCTTTCACTGGATTGGTTGTTTTGTACGGGGGGCCGATTTAGCCTAACTTAGACGAACCTACTTGGGATCCAATTAAAACGCTTATTACGGAGGCTGGTAGAACCAAGGCACATTATTATTATTACGTGTGGGTTAATTCTTTATTCCCTACACTGTTATTGATCATCTAACATGTTTTAATTGGTACCTTTACTATTTATGCTAGCCTAGGTGGGCCGAGGGCCCGTTTAGGGGGGTCTGGTAGGCATAGACAGTAGAATTTGTTCTGTCATAGGCCATTCTATATCTTGAGGTGCGCTAGATCATTTACCCAACTTGATTCATTGGTCCACTAATATCATAGGCTTGCCTAGTTGGACAGCAGAGTCTGGGTGGCCATTTTTGAGTGTCTGGTACCTGTATGCCGCAAGCTGAGGTCTGTATTACCAGATGGATTAGTATTATGGTATGGGTCGTTTTAATTTCTTCCCTAGCAGTGATTGATCATATAAACCTGTTTTTTTGGTACCTTTAAAATATTTAGGGGCTAGCCCAGGTGGGCTCATATACGGGGTCTGGTAGGCCTTAAGACAAGGATTTGTTCTGCATGGTCATTCTATGTTCCTTTAGGTCCGATACATCATTTAAACATGATTCATGTGGTACCCCCAATATCTAGGAACTGCTTAGATGGCCAGCAGAGTCTAGGGCGGGCCATTTTTATTTGACGTGTCTGGTACTGTAGGGGGCCAAGCTGACAATTAGTCTGGTATTACCCATTGTATTCAACATAACACCACCTTGTTAATTGACATTATTTCCGAGTTGGTAACCTTGCTCGTCTAAGCTAGCCCAAGTTGGGGGTCCTTTTGTGGGGGGGTCTGGCGGACCTTTTGCAGCGGTGAAAATGTATGTCGTTTGTGCTGCTGATATAGGCATTGCGTGCGCAAAAAATGGTGTTGGATGTAGTGGTACCTCTTTCACCTATCTAGCACCCATTTTTTGGCTCCTTGGGGGGTCCTCCAGGACTACACGCAGCGGGTGGTGCCCGGCAGACTCCCATTTTTGTTCATTTCAGGTGACCCCCTTTACACTCCCAGTGTCAGATATTGGTACCTGTAGTCATAAAAAAGCCAAATGTCTCTGGGCTGACGGTCTAATAGTGTTCAAGAAGTTTATTAAGCACCACAAAACATTTCACGGTCATGATAAAACTTAAGGGCATTTTTGTGATCCAACACCTCATCCCCATGGGTTTTACCTCAAGAATTGAGACTTGTATATCATGTGAAACGTTGCTCAACTGCGTGCAAATTCGATGGACTTCAAAAGAAACTTGTAATCTTATGTATTTTCTGTCTGTAAAACACTTTGCCTATGGACAGCATGATACAACTAATTTGATCATAGAACATTTGAGTCAATTGAAATTTTGGAAATCTAGTGAAATGCTAGGATCACAAAAATGGCACCTTAAGTGGCTAGTGCTTGGGGACTCAAAGTGTAAAAGTCCGGGTTTTATTGCATTAAAAATAGGATTGTTGTGGGATAACATGGACCTTGTGAAATTTCCCAAAAACTGGTGTAGTGTGGGTGTGACTCAATACACCCTTGATCAAAACCTATGCTGTAGGAAGGTTAAAATCTGAAGCGTCACGACGTGTAATAGGATGGTGAAACTATTACAAGAGTGAAAATTGTGTGACATGTACATGTAATGTGTAATTTACAGTTTGCTTTGTTAAGTATTCATGTGCATGTGTTTTTATCCCCCTGGCTTGAAAAGCCTAGGTGGATTTTGTGAGAGCTAGGGCACATGTCCGTATGTATATCATGTTCCAGTTTGGTATGGTTTCCGTTTTTTCAGGTCTTCGACAGAAGTTGAAGTCCGATTTAACAAGGAAATGGTTACGGTGCAATAGGGATTCTTTCTGTCAGAGGTCATGGACCAAGGTCAAAGCTCATCTGAGGTCATGTTCCATACTGCCATCTTGCTAGGAGGATGACGCAAGTTTACTTGCTGTATTTTTTGTTTTTGTTTGTGTTTAACAGTGTGCAGGCTGTGGTGATGCTTTCTACTGTGATCGTAACTGTCAAAAGCTGCACTGGAAAGATCATAAGAGGGAAGTTTGTATGGAATTTGCTGCTACGGTCATCGACCATCAAAACTTTGTGATCTCACTTCTGGATGATCACATTGATGCCAAACGTCTGATTGATCCTCCTTTCTATTTTGGCAATACAGTTGCTGTTGATTTTCTCAATTTGAAAGAGAATGAATGGGAACCACCTCGCTATGAAAATGATTTCCGCTCTGGACAAAACTTACACCATTCTGTCAGTCGGATGTGGAGACATACGGAACTTGCTGTTCACCATTTTGTCTCTCCCCCAGGAGTTTCGTGGCAAACTTGACGTCACGTTGTGCGACTTTGATCCATTTGTGATGGCAAGAAATGTCTTGTTCCTGTACATGATGGTAGCATTGAAAGATGAGCCAGACATGGCAAAGAGTCTTGCATCAATCTGGTATTCAGTTAGCCTATCAAAGAAGGATTATGATCTTTTAAGCAAAGCTCTCGCTGTCTTGATTCAAAGCTCTGTATCTTCCTTGAAAGACATAACAGGTGGACTGATAGACATGGTTGAAGATGACCTTGCACTTTTGAAGCAAGTGTGGCAAGGATGGCAGAAAGTGGAATGTGAAGTCGGTAAACGGGGGCTTCTTTAATCTAAGAAAGAAGCATCGCAAAGCTTCTAAGAACACTCAAGTTCGTGATGTTCCTCGGCAGCACTCAACTTCTTGGAAGCAATGGGTTGGCAGTTATATTTTTTACCCTGGTTTGAAGGTGTCTGATCTGCCTTATGACAATCCCACTCTCACTGGTCGTCCAGGGATAAGTGCCTTTGACGAGATGAAAGAGGAGTTCATTCCACTCCTAAAAGATGGTCGTGAACCTAAAGATTATTGGCCATTTGTGTACTGTGTCCAAGCCAATATGCATCCATTCCTTGTTTGGGATTATTTTAAGGTAGCTCAATCTGGTTTATATCATGACGACTTAATCGTAATGTTCCATGCTTACGTCAGCAATGCAGTGACAGCCACCATGGCATTCATTCAAGAAGGCCATCTCTCTCTGAAGATAACTTTTGTCAGATTTCACCTTGTACAACTTAAAGGCTGAACAGACATTTGACAGGATCTTCACCTCAAATCTAATGGACTACTATGGATGTTACCCGCTTGTCCGCAAGTTTGGACCTCACCTGAGCAAGGTTAACAAGCATGCGGCGTTAGTGATGGAGGTATTTGCATGGCGACAGGTGAAAGTTCCATGGATGGGAGGTGAAAGTGGAGTTGAAGAACATAACTTTGAAAATGCACAGAAGTGCATGGTGGACTGCATGGAATACAATGACTTTAAGTATAAACCAGATCCTCTGGACTATGAGTATGATGCAGACTTGGTCATCCGCTTTCTGAAGTCCATGTACCTGGCCACAGAGAAAAAGGAGGAAGCTAATCAAAAAGCGCCCTCATCTAAGACCGTGATGACTTGTGGTGGGTTAGTCATGAGAGATTTGCGTCGTGGACGGAACAAGGTTGTACCATTTCGCTATCGTGTCGGTGGACGAGAGGGTGGGATACCAAATTACTCCTGCCGGACACAATTGAGTGTATCGCAAAGAAAGTCAGTGATGTGGAACCACGTCAGCGCATCACTTGGTCGGACAACACATGCGATTCTCGTATTCATATCTTTGTTGAACCATGGCTTATCAGAATCATCATGTAGAAGTACATCTTTGAGGTGGTTTAGTCAAGGGTTCAAGTTTTTTTAATTTTCATGAGCTTCTCTGTAAAAAAAATGAGTGTAGGCTTCCTCAACATTTATGTTCTGAGCTGATAAAAGGCGGCACAATCAATAAATTCTGCTGCAATGGACTGCAACTTTTGGTGGGATTTCAACTTGAGGATAACTCTAGCAATTCCTCTGCATGTTTGATAACATCCTCTTGTTGAATCCATGTTGCTCAGAAAAAGCAAAAGATTTTGTCATAAATATTATTGTATTTTTTTGTAACTGGGTCATTCCACAAAGTTGGGACAGGGACACAAAGACAAATGAAATTTGAAATTAGTCTCATTAAAATTAGTGACCCTATAAAATTCTATCTTGTTTCAATTCTGGGTTTGAAAGAAATCATAGGGCATTGTTTAAGTCCCTGACAAATTCAGTTCACTGATATAAATTATATATTTTACTCTTTTCAGGTGGAACACACTTGATAGTTTCTTTCAGTAGAATAATCTGCCATTTTTAAGGGCACCAAGGTTTAATAACAATTAAACCATTTACCCACAGGGGACTGGGTGTCCACTTTCCTAACTTCATTGAATTATCCGAATGTGCAATAGTTAGGGAGGCACTTAAAACCATGATGTAGATCAGGGGTTCTCAATTGCTGAAGGGCCGAGAATCCGAAACATTTTTAAGTTCCCTAATTGAGGGCCAAATAAACCTGAAATTCTTATGTTTCCCTTTATATTTTAGAGCAAGTCAAGGGCCAGATATCAATGGTTTGTGGGCCGGATTTGGCCCGCGGGCCACCTATTGAGAACCCCTAAGGGCCAGAGAATGCCGAACACGTTTGAAAGTTCCCTAATTAAGGGCCAAATAAACCTGAAACTCTTATGTTTCCCTTTATATTTTAGAGCAAGTCAAGGGCCAGATATCAATGTTTGGCAGGCCGGATTTAGCCCGCGGGCCGCCTATTGAGAACCCCTAAGGGCCAGAGAATGCCGAACTCGTTTGAAAGTTCCCTAATTAAGGGTCCAAATAAACTTGAAATTCTTATGTTTCCCTTTATATTTTAGAGCAAGTCAAGGGCCAGATATCAATGGTTGGCGGGCCTATTGAGAACCCCTGATGTAGATTCATTCTGCTGCAATGTACTGCAGCATCGGGTGGTATTTCAACTTGATATTCACTCTGTCGCAATTCCTCTGTATGTATGGTAACATCCTCTGGTTGAGATTTTTTTTTTTTTTTTTTTTTCAGAGGGCATTGTTTAGTCTGACAAATTCATGTCACTAATATAACTTATATATTTTGACTCTTTCAGGTGGAACACTGATAGTGTCTTTCAGTCAGAATAAGCTGCCATTTATTAAGCACCAAGGTTTAATAACAATTAAACCATGTTACAGGGGACATGGTGTCCACTGTCCCAACTTCATTGAATGACCCAACCAGATGTGCAGATAAGTTAGGGAGGCACTTAAAACCATGATGTAGATCAGGGGTTCTCAATTATATTAGCTGAAGGGCCAGAGAATGCCGAACACGTTTGAAAGTTCCCTAATTAAGGGCCAAATATACCTGAAACTCTTATGTTTCCCTTTATATTTTGGAGCAAGTCAAGGGCCAGATATCAATGGTTGGTGGGCCGGATTTGGCCCGCGGGCCGCCTATTGAGAACCCCTGATGTAGATTCATTCTGCTGCAATGTACTGCAGCATCGGGTGGTATTTCAACTTGATATTCACTCTGTCGCAATTCCTCTGTATGTATGGTAACATCCTCTGGTTGAGAACAAACTACCCAAAAAATTGTGTCATTTACAATGTATTACAAATACATTATTAAAAGCGCTGACTGGGGAAATTTGATTGGTTATTGGTGTGGTTATTTAATGCAATTAGCAAATCAGAGGCATGGTAAGACAATCATGAAGCTTCAGAAATGATACTAAGGAGGTCTATTTTGATTGGTTACTCAGAGGTATAAATCATGTTATAGTATGTAATGAGCCAATCAGAGATACTGTAAGAAAAGTAGTAGTCTATAGGGGGTTAATTTGCCCAGTTATCAATGGTGGCAGTGCCAGAGGGGGCAAGGGGGAATTCAACCCATAATTATTTTTTTTCTTTCCCTCATCTCCCCCCCCCCCTCTCAGCCAGACGAAACAAAAAATTCAGGCAAAAATCATTGTTAGGGGGCCCAAAAAAAATCACAATTTGGCAAAAATCAGCAACGATTTCTCGTCAAAATTTGGATGTTACCCTCCTCCAAAATTTAACTTTTGCCCTCCACCTCCAAAATTTCACTTTTCCCTCCCATTTGTCCCCCAGAAAAGAGTCTGCCCCACCACTGGTTTCAAGTGTACAAGGGTGTGTCAGAATTTTTCAGAGGTGGGCAATGCCTGCACCCTTAGTCTGTGCGAGAGTGGAGCACCTATGGGTAGGACCTACTTAAACCACACTTTGCGCTCTACGCATGGTAAATAAATCTTAACAATTCTGACAGCCACTGTAGATTATCGATTGCTTTTGTGCATATGCACAAAGAATTATCCTGCAGAAGCTAGACAACAGCCTTAAACTTGAGAATGTTTTGTTTAGAGCTAACCTGAGAAAGCAGTTATAACTGAAACTAAGCTCTCATGTACTGATACTTGCTACTGTATGGACTAGGGAAGATATTGCTCATTGTGTACTTGTGAAGAACTTTGTAGTTAACCAATTTAAGGAAGTTAGAACAGAGGAGATTGCACCAACTATAGCCATGATATGATACACGTTTACTTTTATTGTCTCGCCTGAACTTTGTTCGGCAGAGACTTAGTAATCACTTTTCTGTCTGTCTGTCTGTCTGTCTGTCTGTCTGTCTGTCTGTCTGTCTGTCTGTCTGTCTGTCTGTCATGCTGATTGTGTGCTTTTTTTTTTTTTTTTTTTTTCTGTGCGAGAGTGGAGCACCTATGGGTAGGACCTACTTAAACCACACTTTGCGCTCTACGCATGGTAAATAAATCTTAACAATTCTGACAGCCACTGTAGATTATCGATTGCTTTTGTGCATATGCACAAAGAATTATCCTGCAGAAGCTAGACAACAGCCTTAAACTTGAGAATGTTTTGTTTAGAGCTAACCTGAGAAAGCAGTTATAACTGAAACTAAGCTCTCATGTACTGATACTTGCTACTGTATGGACTAGGGAAGATATTGCTCATTGTGTACTTGTGAAGAACTTTGTAGTTAACCAATTTAAGGAAGTTAGAACAGAGGAGATTGCACCAACTATAGCCATGATATGATACACGTTTACTTTTATATAACAACAATATACTTGTAGGTACAAATTTGTTGTATTTTACGTTGGCATTCTTGTAGCATTTGTTTTTCTTTTGCTTGTATTGAATAGTGTGGAGGCTGTGGCGATGCTTTCTACTGTGACCGAACCTGTCAGAAGCAACACTGGAAAGTCCACAAGTGGTTGATGTGCATGGACTTTGGTCTCAACATCAGAGAACACAAGAAATTTCTCATCTTGGCTCGGAATTTGCATGGTAACGCTAAGCGCATGAGTGATCCTCCTTTCTATTTTGGAAATACGGTTGCTGCCGACTTCCTCAAATTGAAGGAGAATGAATGGGAATCTCCACATGATGTGAATGACTCTGCTTTGAAAAGAACTTACAGTATTCTCTCAGCAGGATGTGGCGATTTGCGAAACTTGGTTCAAACAATTGCGTCTCTTCCCTCTGAGTTCGGTGGTAATCTGGACGTCACATTGTGCGACTTTGATCCATTCGTGATGGCAAGGAATGTCTTGTTTCTGTACATGATGGTAGCAATGAAAGACGAACCGGACATAGAAAAGAGTCTTGCATCCATCTGGTATTCTGCGAGTCTGTCAAAGGAGGATTATGATCTTCTGAGGAGAGCCCTGGATGTGTTGAGTCGGAGCACTGGGTCTTTGAAGGATTTAACTGGAGGACTAATTGACATAGCTGGAGATGATGTTAAGCTTTTGAAACAGGTATGGCAAGGATGGGAGACCATAGAATGTGAAGTTGGCAATTCTAAATTTGTGAACATTAGAGGGCAACATCACATTGCTTCTAAGAAAACCCAAGAGACTATCATGCCAGAAAAACATGAAGCCTCCTGGAAGAAGTGGAGACACACTCATGTGTTCTACCCAGGCATTGCGGCCGATCTGCCGCATGACAATCCAACTCTTACTGGACATCCAGGGGTGAGTGGCCGCGATAATCCTGTAGATGAAAATCATTACAAGCATTCAACACAAGATGACCGTCAGCCAAAAGATTACTTGCCATTTGTGTACTGTCTCCAAGATGATAGGCATCCTTTCACTTTATGGGATTATCTGGAGGTAGCCGAATTCAGCTATGATGACGATTTGGTGGCAATGTACCATGCCTATGTCAGCAATGCGGTAGCGCGCTGTGTAAAGCTCATCCAAGATGGTAAGCTTTCTCTCAAAGTTACCCTGTCAAATTGTCTGAACTTGACTTTAGATGAGGAATCATTTGACAGAATCTTCACCTCGAACTTATTGGACTACTTTGGATGCCATCCACTGGTTGCCAAGTTTGGACCTTTGCTGAAGAAGTCTAACAATAACGCGACTCTAGTGATGGACATAACTCTGTGGCAAATGCTTATGCAAGCCTGGCTGGATGGAGAGGAAGGTGTTGAAGAATATGAAATGGAATTGGCACAGATGTGCACTGCAGATTTGGTGGACTATGACAACTTCAAGTATGAACCGAGGAGCTACGACTATGGATATGATGCAGTGTTTGTCGTTCGGTTTCTGAAAGCCATGTACCTTGCAACAGAGAAGCGGGATGAAAGCAATTCGAAGGCACCTTCGTCCAAGACAGCGATGACCTACAAAGGGTTTGCCATGAGAGATATACGATTGGGTCAGAACAAGGTGGTGCCTTTTCGTTATCGCCATAGTGGACGAGACGGCGGAATGCCAAACTCTTCTTGTCGGACAGTTGAGTGGTACCGTAAGGAGACTTGGTGAAATAATTACCAGCAGTGGGAGTCAAGATTTGTGAACATTTAAATGGTGCTAATATTTCCATGTGTGGAGTGACCAAAATGATCTAAAAAAATTAAAAAACCTACCTCAAAGTTTGTTACCTAAAATGAAACATTTTTCTTAAAGCATAGTTTTTAAACTTTTTAATACTGCATGTCTTCCAAAATCTTGTGCTCATGTTTGGTTGTGTAAGTTGCTTAAAATCGGATGTTTTGACATTAGACCAAAAAGAAAGCAGGTCTCAGCTTCGCATGGCTCAAACCCTCAAAGCATTATGCATTTAGTTTTAAAGTAAAAAAAGCTATGCGCTACATGGTTGTGGAAATACTTTTTAATTGCATTTTAGTCACTTCTTTTCCCAGCAACATTGTGGCCAAATTTTCTCCACTTTTTCTCTTTATCAGTTATAAAAATCTTTTGACACCTACAAAAATTACAGTAAAATATGAATTTTTACTGCACATATGCATCCGGGAAGCCAAAATCTTTTTTGGGCAATTTGTGCAAATTCCAAACATAGGACCATTGTTTGGGAACTTTAGCATAGTGTGTCAACTGCTGAACTTAGTGGAAATATTTACTTGGACCTGTGTGCTTGTTGAAAATTGATTCCTGGTTTGCTCCAAACTGTAACATCAAAGATGTAACTTTTCCGGAAATTTCCGGATTTTTGGCCATAAATAAAAAAAAATCCGGAAATGTGATTTTTTTAAAAAAAAATTTTCAATTTCTGAGATCAAAGTGTTAATGATAAAGGTATAACTGCATCAAAAACACAAGTTTTAAGTACCAATTTAGGAGAAGGGGTCTTGTACCCCAAAATTGCGTAAGAAAAAGAAAATCGTTCCCTGATCTTCACCGGACGCTACACTAAAATTTGGCATTCACGTCGGATCAAATTTTGAATTTCAGGAAATGGGACTACCCCTCTGTAACATGTTTGTGGTGATATTTGCTGGGCTTTGGACTTAGAACTTGGAATGCCATTTGGAAGAAATTTTATAAGGTAGTTTTGTTCAGTGTATGTTCAAAACTTGAGATAACAAATCCAGAAATTTACAACATTCTAGAAGTAGTTACTGGCAGTTTTCTTAATCACACAAATGTTGCTGGTTTACCCTCAATCCATAATAACTTATTGAGAACTATTGGTGACTTCTCCAAGATTTTATTTAACCCTAAAAAAGACATCTCAGAAAAAGCAAAAATTTGCATTAATTACGCGGCAAAAAAACCCTGTTTTTACGGGCGGCGGACCGTTCAAGTAGGGTCGGTCGGGCAATTTTTAAAATTTTTTTTTTCTTTGTGGAGGTCAAAAAATGGCCTAAAATAGCCTAAAAATCTGAAAAATCAGGAGAAAAAAAGAATTTTTACAAGCAAAATTGTCTATAAAAATTAGCCAAAATTGATAAATTTGAGCTAAAAACAGGCTGATTTTACATGATTTTTGAAAAAAAAAATGCAAAACTGAAAAACAGGGTTGGTCGGGCCCGTAAAACAGGTTTGTTTTTTTCGTCGCCTTATGGGGTAATTTTTTTATCATTCAAAAGACTTGTGTTTAGAATGCACATGTTTGTGTGATACCATTTGAATATTGTATGTAACCCGCCATGTCATTGTGAATATAGTGCAAGATTCCGTGAATGATTAGGCAATTTAAAGTGTGCGCTTAAATTTTTAATGGAAAAAAGTCATGTACATGGCTTGGAGGCAATTATGCTTTGGGAATCGTCCAAAAGAAACTTTGAACCAACATTTTGTGGCTTTTTAACCCCCTGAGGTCTCCCGCCTTTCTTACAGTAATTCTGATTGGCCCATATTTCAGGATATAACTTTTGAGTAACCAATCAAAATAAACCTGCCATATATCTGTACAAACATTTAAGGTTTTCTTACCATGTTTCTGATTGGCTAGATAAAGAGAAGATATCAGTAGCTTCCCACAATGCATTTTGCTTCCACTGGAAGTTTTTGTACATGTAGTCATGTGGATCGTTAGAGATGAAACGTTTAAATGCAAGTTTGTGATCAGTACTGTCAATTTAGCCATGTTTCATTCACAACGAACCACATCAGTACCTGTACAAAAACCTCCATTGGAAAGCAATGCATTGTGGGAAGCTATTGAAATCTTCTCTTGGCTAGATATACCAAATAACCAATAATAAACAAAACAAATCCTGTATGAAAATAGCATCAAATAATGATGAAAGTAGTTCTAGAGGTAACAAACATCATGTACTTTTGCAGTTTACAATGTAGTAATAAATCAGTTGTTACACTTACAATTTAGGGATGGGTCTTAAAAAGGCATAAACAATATGTAAGGGAGAAAAGTCAAATGTCCACAAAAAGGGTCTTTGGGTGACAAGTAAAAAAATGGTTGACAAAAATGCGGTCTTACGTATGACTGACATTGCCATGAATGAATGATTTTAACTGCCAATAAAGAGGCCTGCCTGAAAATGGATTGCCTCCCCAGATAGAGTAGATATGTGTTTACATGTAGATGTGTTAGCGGCAGATTAGCTGCAATGTATGTAGAATTCTTTCTAGGCAATGGCATATAGTGGCAGCACCAGCGTCAAACCTTTTTCTGGGGGGGGGGCAAAGTTAAATTTTTTGGGGCAAAATATCCAAAATTTGGAGGTTTTTAACCAATTTGGCCCAAATTGCTGATTTTTGCAAAAATGTTGAGATTTTGGCCCAATTGCCTAATTTGGACAGAAATCCCTCAAGAAAAAGATTTTGGGGAAAAATCCCCCCCCCCCCATGGTGCCACCACTGTTTAGAGGCCCTCTGAATAATAGGGTCTTAAATTTTTTAGTGTAGATTCAGTGTTACTAAATACAGGTAAATGTTTGTAAGCACAAGTGTAAACAATACATGTTTTGTCATTTATAATTTTGGCACATTCAATTGAACGTAGCTTTTGCAAGATTTGTTAATTCTTTAAATATTTGTAGTACATGTTACCATGGAGTTATTATAACTCCATGATGTTACATTGTTTTTGCTTATGTATGCTTTGCAAAAGGTGATTGCAGTTTTTTTACTTTGCATTTGTTGAATAGTGTGGCGGCTGTGGTGATGCTTTCTACTGTGACCGAACCTGTCAAAAGCAACATTGGAAAGTCCACAAGTTGGAGAAGTGTTCGGAATTTAGCGTCATCCTATCAGAACACAAGGATTTTCTTCGGGCTATTCTAAATATGCATGCCAATGCCAAACGCATGGCCGATCCGCCATTCTATTTTGGAAACAGTGTTGCTGTTGATTTTCTCAATTTGAAACAGAATGAATGGGAACCTCCACATGACGTGAATGACTCTACTTTGGACAGAACTTACACGATTTTATCAGCAGGCTGTGGAGATTTAAGAAATTTGGTTTACACAATATTATCTCTTCCTTCAGAGTTCAGTGGTAATCTGGACGTCACATTGTGCGACTTTGATCCATTTGTGATGGCCAGAAATGTCTTGTTCCTGTACATGATGGTGGCAATGAAAGACGAACCGGACATAGAAAAGAATCTAGCATCCATCTGGTATTCAGTAAGCTTGTCTAAGAAAGACTATGATCTTCTTAGTAAAGCTCTGGATGTCTTGAGTCATACCACTGGATCTTCCTTGAAGGATCTGACAGGAGGACTACTTGATATGGTTGATAAGGATGTGCAGCTCCTCAAACAGGTGTGGGAGGAGTGGAAGACTATGGAATGTGAAGTTGGCAAATCTGGATTTATAAACCTCCGGAGACAACATGAAATAGCTTCTAAGAAAACCAAGGACAGGTTTATTCCAGAGAAACATGCACACTCCTGGAAGAAATGGATACACAGTTACGTATTTTACCCAGGAACGGAAGGATTTGATCTTCCATTTGACAATCCAACTCTTACTGGCCGTCCAGGAATTAGCCCTTTTGATTTCCCAGATGCCTCACAAGAGGAATATGCCAAGTTTTCAATACTGGACAGCAGTCAGCCCAAAGATTATATCCCATTTGTTTATTGTATCCAAGCTAATATGCATCCATTCCTTCTCTGGGATTATCTAATGGTAGCTGAATTTGCCTATGATGATGATTTGGTAGCGATGTACCATGCGTATGTCAGCAATGCAGTTGCGCACACTATGAAGTTCATCCAAGATGGCAGGCTCTTTCTCAAGATGACATTGTCAGATTGTCTGAAATTGAGCTCCGATGGGCAGTCATTTGATAGGATCTTTACCTCCACCCTACATGATTACATTGGATGTCATCCACTTGTTCGCAAATTTGGACCTTGGTTGAGCAACACTAACAAGCATGCAGTGCTGCTGATGGAGCTCTTTGGATGGCAACGGTTCATGCCAGCATGGATGGGAGGAGAAGCTGCTGTTGACGAGCATGAGATGGCATTAGCCCAGATGTCCATGATAGATATCCAGGAAGCTTTTATGATACCCTTCAGTAACTCCCAAAAATCTTGGACTATGGATTATTATGGCTGGTTTGGTTATGCGCTTTTTGAAGGCCATGTACTTAGCAACAGAAAAGCCAAAGGAAGTAATCCAAAAGGCCCGCATCCAATACTGTGATGTCATGCAATTAGTCGCAATGAGAGATGTACGACTTGGTCGCAACAAAGTTGTTCCTTTAATATCGAGCATGCAAGAGAGGGTGGAATACCATGTTATTCGTGTCGCACAATTGAGTGGTACCGTAAGAAACGCCACTGAAATAAGAGTGACAGTGCCAGTGGTTTACTTTGGCTTGTATATTCTTTTAATGCAAAATGTGATAGTGCCATCACCTTTCACAGTCAAATTAACACATGATCTTTGAACTCAAAACCAGTTGACAGCTTTAAATGTCTCAATGGTTATGTTCTAAACCTGGGCTAAAGTTAGCGGCCTCTTGTCTTGGGACTGTGAATAAAAAGCAACAAAGTGTAAATTTTAAAAACGAATATGCATTGAATCCCAATAAACTTGTTTGCCCTTATTTGCTAGTGCTTGGTGCAGGGCCAATTGTGCCTTCAGATCATGCAACAAAGCAGTCCGATAATTATATAATATGGATGGCTGAGGCTGATAACAGAAAATATCGCCCGAGCCTAGATCAAATATCAGGAAGAGTCGAAGACGAACCTATATTTGTCTTGGCGAGGGCGATATTTTCTGTTTTATCAACTGAAAAAGTCATCAATATTATTATTATTATGCATTAAAATTGACTTGACAAAAATAATTCTAAAGGCCAAAACTAAACAAAAGGAGTTTTGCTTGATTAGTTGCCCAATATTTTTGAGTATTGTGCAGTGTTTGGGCGGTACCTGTTGACTCCACTGCATATTGCACCTACGGACGCTTCAGATGGCATATAATTCTTGTCTTGATTGAGTGATGTGTGTGCGTGTAGATACGATTTATTAGTATGCCTCAATGTTTATTGGTATGTGGAAGCTTGGCCAGCTGAAGTATATAGAGATGCAAACTTTCCATTTTCTTAGGAAATTATATTTTGCATGTTTCTAAAAAATACGGTATAAAAAACATCAAAAATTTGAAATTATTAGGCTTTTACAAGTGCTATTGTCTGTTCAATTAACTTAGATGTTTGGTTTTTATTATTTCCAAAAATATGCATGTGAAATAAATCACGAAAAGAAAGTTGTTGGATATCTTTGGACCTAAGACGTTTTTAACATGGGACATTTTAAACCTTCAAAGCTATTGAAATCTGGGTATTTCACCCTCGTTTTGAAAATGAGCGAATAAAGTTTGGTACTTACGTTTGGTAAGTACGTTTTGTGGAGGTTCCATTGACTTCTCTTTGTGGGTATTAAAAGTTGTCATCGGAGGATATTATTCAAGATCATATGTCCGCCACTGGTATGAAAGAATAATTGCTCCAATACAGGATCAAACTGTATTTTTGCAATACAAACAAGATCACATTCAATTCAATTTGCCACACGGCATTACCTTGAATGGTACGGCATTAGAGGATAGCTGTATGATTCTTTGTTCATAACCCATTGAATAAAACAACAGACCCTATATTAAAAGTATCGGTATTTCAACGATGCATTTATACATTGTATGCCCATGCATTAATGCACGCGCAAACACCTGAATTCAAAGCAAGGTCTACGAATCAATAATTGTTCGTATAAACATGCTTTTGAAGTGCCCCTAATTTGTGAATGGGTCTGCCATCAAAGTTCAGAGTCAAAAGTCAATATTCACCTGGAGCCAGTTTGTTGTCATTTGCCAATAAAAATCAGTGTAAATTGAATAAAAATCAAAAGAAAAAAAATATGTTTTCAAGTTGGAACCCAGTGATCTTGTTGGGTCCAATGATGAAAAACAGCTTTTCTTTCGTGATCTTTTTCGAAAAGCGTATATTTTTGGAAATAATAAAAAAAACGGACATCTAAGTTAATTGAACAGACAGTAATATAGTGTTCAACAGGTTCAGAATCTTACAGTTCTTCTATATAGCAAATATGATAAAACTAGAAGTATAGTAAGCTTTTGTTTAAAGTACATTTTGTTTGTAGTATATTATGTTTGAGATTGTATATGATGTGATCAAGCTGATTATTCATTTGTTGCAAATCAGTTTTGAGATAGAGGCAATTTCAATATTCACTTGGGTTTATTTCATTGTTATGAGTGATACTAAAATGACCATATCTCTGTAACCATCAGTCAATTGAGATCAAAATGGAAACTGAGTTTTGATTTTGACTCCATCCCACAAAGCACCAGGTTTGGGAAATTTCACCTCAATAACGTCATGTGATCCAAAAACAATCCTATTCATTTTAGCCCACAAAGTGCTAGTACTTCAGTAGATTTTAGCAATATCATGAAAAATCTTGTGGTTCTTATGTACTACTTGAACACTTTCCATCCTTAACTACTAACTTTGTTTAGTACAATACATTATAGGCACATAACAATTAACAATGCATTATGGGATTTAAAAAAACACCCAATAGTTTTGCATGATGAATGAATCCTTTTGCTTGATCACATTTACAGGTTTAAAAATGTAAAAACTGGCACATTCTTTTTGGTCCCCACAACCATATTTAATCCGCTCTACAGACTAAACCGATTAGTCTATGAACTCCTACCGTGGCACAGTAAAGAAAATGAGGCAATGCATGTGCTGTATACTTTTTCAAGAAAATTATTTAACCCACTCTACAGACTAAACCAGCTATTCTATGAACTTTAAACATGGCATGCTGGACAGCAGCGAGATGAATCTTGAAAAGTAAAGCCAAAAATTTTTAATCATCGCTGGTTGAAAATTACCTAATACCACCTTAACAGAGGGTGTAATGTAGGCCTATATCGTAATTTTACATAAAACGGAATAAACCCCAACCCTCAATTTTGATGGTGTTCTTTAAATAAATTTAGAAAAAAAATAACTTTCAACCTGTTAAAAATAAAATTTTTAGCTTTTCTTTTTAAGATGAATATTATTGCTGCTGGACATGATGAAGTCATGTGCTGTATACTTTTTGAACGGGGTATGACTATTAATGAACTCATTTGCATATTTTCCACTATTTTCAAGGATTCTAATGTGGCATGGTGATAGAACATGAGGTCATGTGCTGTATGCTTTTGATGCAGGTTATGACTATTAATGAACTCATTTGCATATTTTCAATAAAATGTGATTTAACCAGTTGTGGGGCCATCTTAATTATGCATCGCATTGTTCACTTGTTCCCACAGTGTTCCTGCTGCAGTGAGGCTTTCTATTGTGACAAGACCTGCCAGAAGAAAGACTGGAAGGGCCACAAAGAGCACTGCCACAGAGTGAAAGCCAGAATCTGCTACTTCACAGAAGCATGGGGATCTTTTAGAAAGAAATCCTTGGGAGGTTGTCGGATGCAATCCATGCACGATATGTCTTTCTATTTTGGTAATAGTATGGCGGTGGATTTCCTCAACTTGACAGAGAATGAATGGGAAGTACCATATTTGGTTAGTGATGCGTGTTTGGAGAAAGATTATTTTGTGCTTTCTGTTGGATGCGGTGATATTCGTAGCTTAGTGAAGACCATTGCGATGTTGCCAGAAAACTTCACTGGAAAGTTGCATGTGACCATGTGCGATTTTGATCCATTTCTAATGGCGAGGAATGTATTGCTGCTTTTTATGATGGCGAGATATGCTGATGAGCGTGACTTTAAGAAGACTTTTGCATCCATTTGGTATTCCTTGCTCTTATCAGAGCATGACTACCATCTCTTGGACAAAGCTCTAGAAACACTTTGTGCCTCAACAGAACAGTCTCTATCACAGCTTACTAATGGTTTGCTTGATATGCCAGATGAAGAAGTAGAAGAGCTGAGACAAGTGTGGCAGAGATGGCATTCCATGGAATGTGATGTTAACAACCCAAACTCAATATCACTTCTTGAGCACAGACAAAAAGCACATGTTTCCTGTAACTCTTTTGCAAGACAGGGCATACCTTTTAAGCAACTTGAGTCCTATGACAAATGGTGGGATGATGGCATATTTGCTCCAGTGGTTGCTTCCATAGATGATCTTCCCTTCTACAACCCAATCATGACTGGAAGACCCGGTGCAGATGCAAGCGCAGATTGTGATGATGATGAATATAAAGAAAAGAATGACAGTGATCCTAAAAAAATTGCAGTTAGGAAAGAACCCAAAGACTTTGAGTTTGTGTATTGCATCCAGACTGGAGCATGTCCATTTGGATTGTGGGACTACATCAAGGTTGAAAAGATGGGCTTTGATTCTTCAATAACTGTGCAGTACCATAGATATGTCAGTCATGTTGTTGGAAGAGCCATTCGGTGTCTTAAGGAGAAGCAGCAAGTCTTTGTCAAGATGACTACCGTTGAATTCCATGATCTCAAAGATGACGGCAGCAAGTTTGACCGGATCTTCTTGTCCAATCTTGCCGACTATCAAGGCATCTATGAACTTGTTGAGATGTTTGGACCTTGGTTGAACAAACAAAACAAGTATTCAGTGATAGTAATGGGGGTCTTGAATTCGGATTATGTGTCTGATCCTGATGGCTTGGTGGACAGTGATGAGCTTCAAGAAGAGATGGACAGTTGGAGGATGTTAGCCATCTTGGATGAGATGGAATTTTTAAAAATTTTTTTTTTGCATGCACATCTGCCTCGTTACCCTGACTACTACTATGAGGCAGCGTGGTATATGAGGTGGTTAAAGGCACGCTACAGTGTTGGAGAAGAGTGAGAGGGACTTCAAAATCCCGTCATCCAAGACTGGCTGCAATGCGGAGATTATCGCATGCGTGCTGGTCGTAAAGACGCAAAGCGCATTGTGCCATTCTTTCATCAGGGAGCTATTGCAAAGGGGGGCATTCCGGCTAGAAGACTGCGTGCTTTTGAGTGGGTCTATGCAAGTAAGCAGGAAGCGTGAGACACTTTGGTTAGTTTGAGATGGGTACAATATTGTTTTAAAAGTGCTGACATTTTGGCCTTTTGAACCACCACTGCTGTGTGGGATTGCATACTTCGGTGGTAAATGTTGTTGGGAAGTTGTCTTTGATTGGAGTCTTTTTGTTGGAGGCAAGTAACAAGGATACCATTAGGTGGTTGAGTTTTGAGAAGAGAATGTACCAAGATTCATTGATGGCATAAGTAGATACTGGTATATTTAGTTATTCTTCCAGTGAAGGAGATTGGGCTAAAGTGTTGTTTTTTTTTAAGATATTAGGCCAAAAGACCTATTCGTGAGCTGACAGAAAACATTGTGGAATGTGTTGCAGCATTTTTCAGAAGTTAAGCCAGAATTATGTATTTTTTACAAACTTCAAGATGATAAGGATTTTGTGTCAAAATCCGTAATTAACATGCCTTTGACTGCTAGTAAAATCCCAGGAGCTAAAAATGCGGGTATGATACCGGTGTAATGTTCAGTAAAGTTAACATCAAAAGTTGTCACAAAGTGAGGCAGTTGTGATTTTTTGAGAAGCACCAATGACCTCAAATTGTCATGCTTTCAAATGCAGTGGACAACTCCCAGTGGCAATGTTGTGTTTACATTTGTCATATTTCCGTTTGTCCTACAGCACTGAGGTTTAGTCAATGAGATACTTTTTTTTTGTAAAAACTATTGTGTTTACAAATTTTTTTTGGCCAGTTTAAGTTGTAGATTACTAGTAAGTTAGTAGAACAAAAGGCAGGAGTGTAACTACTCAATATATCACAATTGTAACTATCTTTATAGAACATTGTAAAATGTATTGCAAGGGAGGGGTTTATATCTAAATGCTATAATCTCTAACAGGGGTGGGGATTCTTCAGGATTTTTCATGATGTCCGGATGGTTTATTTGAGAAAAATTCCGCAAACTTTTTATTAATTCAGCCAATTTTAGCATTTTATGTCAATTTAATTGGTGTTTTCAGGATTTGTTTTCAAGATAAAATACATCCCTTTACCCAATTCGGATTTTTCCACAAAACTCAATCACAGCCATGATCTCTACACTCTTGTTCCCACATACCCCTGCCCAGCCTCACCCCACCCGTCCCCTCTCCCATGGTTGAATTTATTTATCGTATCTATTTATACGTAGAAAATAACATCTGTAGATGTACTTATTATTAAATTAGAAGTAAAGATCATTTTGTTGCATGACAGTCAAACTTCCAATTATTATAAATGTGACCAATTTAATTTCAGTATTTTCAGAAAGGTAATAAATGTTCAATGTAGTTTTCTTTCCTGTAGGTATAATGTCATCATGAAAGCTACTTGTTTGATGTTTTAGGAATTATTGTATTAAACACCCGTAATCAATACTATGCTCAGTACATAAATTCCTCTTCCCCAGAACCAACTGTTGTAGGATTTTCCCTTTCTTGATATTGGTATACATGTATTTTTTTTTTTTTTTTTTTTTTTTTTTTTTTTTTTTAAGGATGCATTTTTGTTATGGAAAACATTTTGTTACATGTATTTTAGTATAGTTAGTAGATCTGATTTTAATGCGACACCTAGATCAAACTATGCGTTCAAATGACACGACCAAAGAATCAGCACTGAGTGTTCTGTGATTATATGTACATTCACGTACAAGCCATACGTGTAAAGGTGTTATGTGTATATATGGCCTCTATTAAGTTCGTCATGTGGGCAGGGCATTTGTGTGTAAATTGAATATTCATTAAAAGGACATGCGAATGTGAAGAGTGCACCATTTTATATTTGGGGGTTGGAGCGGTTTTGGATTAAAAATGAGTCCTGGTTCGATTGCGTCGTGATCGTCCCGTCTGCAGTAATGTTTTGTTTGGTGGTTGTGCCCATGTTTGTCTTCTTTCTTAGGCATTTGTGGTAGGTATGAATGTAGCGATTTTTCTCACGGAGAGAGTTTGTGATGATTTTCGAAACAAGTTCTGCCCGATTTATAATGTTCTGTCCGGCCTTGGTATGTTGTCGTGCAAAACAGGGCGCGATATGGAGCGACCATTTGTACTTACAGGGGGCTTTTGTGTTCTTGGGGCGATATGAGACCTGATGAAATGTGAATCAGAATGTTATTCCAAAAGGGTCGAACGAAATAACATGTATTTCATCCCTCGGTTCTGCATGAAAGTTATTTATTATTGTTTACTATTATTAAACTTCATGGTAACTAATATTCATGGCATGTTTTACGCCGAAATTAAGTTGCAAGGATGTACAAATTTCGTTCTGGTTGGTAGCTTATGGGGGCATCCCTAAATAACGGCCAATGGTTGATCCTATTTGCATTATACAGGTTGTTGTCGCCAAGTTTGCCCAACCTGTTCCACTCAGAACACACGTGGACACGTGAAACAGCTGAAAACAAGCAAACACGAATTGACAACAATCGCGTATGGGACATGAAATAACTTTGTCCATATTTTCAATCATTTACATTTAGTTTACTTACGTTAAAATAGATGCACATTCCCGAATACCTGTGCTGCATGTAATTTTTTTTATGACAATACAAACGAAACGATGGAATAACTCTAGCTAACTCTGTACAAATGTAAGCGGTGTTATCAATTTCAAAGCCAACGTGGGGAGTGGGCACCTTGTTCTAATGAGATGAATATATCCAAGGGAATGCAATAGCTGAACCACGTAGTAGCAGAGCTGGCTAGCTGGGGACAGTTTCTTTCAATCGTCCAGTTGTTTATACGCCTTCTATGATGAGTGTGGTTGGTATTCTGTACAAAAACTTCATTAAAAAAGCCCAGTGTAAACAATCGTCCAGTGTAAACAATGCACAACATTCTGTGTAAAATCGACCCACTCCCCTTGTCCATGCGCAAGTTATAATTAAGCAAACACCTAATTACCATATTACAGGCCCGTGGTCCGTGCATAGGACCGCAATTCATTAATGAAATATCGCGACATATTCCAGACTGCCCCTTTCCAGGTTCAAGCATGACAAAATTACGAAACAGAAAATTACGTTTTAAACTTGTGGAGGACCACAATCCATGTTCTCACTTCCTCGCCTTGTTTGTATAATAATCGCAGAATATACGGCTCAGAAGGAATCACGACGTTCTCAAGACCGTGGATATGTATTGTAGTAGGATTTCCTAATTAGTCACTAGGGATCCCCGGTATTTTACAATTACGGCAAAAAAAATTATTTTCTACCCAGGCAGGTTCGGCCCAGTCGTATCAAAGCGAATTAGTAACGACGACAACCAATTGGAAAATGCACTTATTCATATGGTCTTTCTGATAACGTATCAGAGCTCTGAAGAGAGGTTACCAATTGTCCTCCCTCACTTCATTGGTCAAGTTAGCTCGCAGGTGTCATTACTACACTTAGTGAAAAAAAATCAAAGTGCTAAACGTCCACATATGTCGATTGATTTTCATGAATAGCTAAAATACCTGGTTAGTGTCCCACATGTTGGGTGACCTTATGTGAACCAAAGTGTACCTTAAATGGTCAGAATAAAAATTGCTTGGTGTTCCACATATGTCAAGCGATTATGACACTAGATAAAATGGCCCCCTGGGCAGGTGTCCCACATGTTGGTGACCTCATGTACCTTAAAATGGTCAGAATTATAAACATGCTTGGTGCATCCACATATTCGATCGATTTTCATGACACTGGATACATAGGCCCTTGGGTAGTGTACAATGTTGTTGACCTCATGTGACCGTAAATGGTCAGAATTATAACATTGCTTGGTGTATCCACATATGTCGATCAATTTTCATGACACTTAGATATATTGGCTCTTGGGTATTGTCCCACATGTTGATGACCTCATGTGACCTTTGTGACCTTAAAATGGTCAGAATTATAACATGCTTGGTGTATCCACATATTTCGACGAGTTTCATGACATTTGGGGGGGGGGGGGGGGGGGGGGGCGTGGATACATTGGCCCTTGGGTATTGTCCCACATGTTGGTGACCTCACGTGACCTTTGTGACCTCATGTGACCTTAAATTGGTCAGAATTATAAAATTGCTTGGTGTATCCACATATGTTGATCGATTTCATGACACTTAGATACATTGGCCCTTGGGTATTGTCCCACATGTTGGTGACCTCATGTGACCTTTGTGACCTTGAATTGGTCAGAATTATAAAATTGCTTGGTGTATCCACATATGTTGATCGATTTCTATGACACTTAGATAGAATGACCCTTGAGTAGTGTCCCACATGTTGGTGACCTCATGTGACCTTGAATTGTCAGAATTATAAAATTGCTTGGTGTATCCACATATGTCGATTGATTTCTATGCCACTTAGATAGAATGACCCTTGGGTAATGTCCCACATGTTGGTGACCTCATGTGACCTTTGTGACCTCATGTGACCTTGAATTGGTCAGAATTATAACATTGCTTGGTGTATCCACATATGTCGATCGATTTTCATGACACTTAGATACATTGGCCCTTGGGTATTGTCCCACATGTTGATGACCTCATGTGACCTTGTGACCTTAAAATGGTCAGAATTATAACATTGCTTGATGTATCCACATATGTCGATCGATTTTCATGACACTTAGATACATTGGCCCTTGGGTATTGTCCCACATGTTGGTGACCTCACGTGACCTTTGTGACCTCATGTGACCTTAAATTGGTCAGAATTATAAAATGCTTGGTGTATCCACATATGTCGATCAATTTATATGACACTTAGATAAAATGACCCTTGGGTAGTGTCCCACATGCTGATGACCTCACGTGACCTTTGTGACCTCATGTGACCTTAAATTGGTCAGAATTATAAAATTGCTTGGTGTATCCACATATGTTGATCGATTTCTATGACACTTAGATAGAATGACCCTTGAGTAGTGTCCCACATGTTGTTGACCTCATGTGACCTTGTGACCTCATGTGACCTTTGTGACCTCATGTGACCTTGAATTGGTCAGGAATTATAAAATTGCTTGGTGTATCCACATATGTCGATCGATTTTCATGACACTTAGATACATTGGCCCTTGGGTATTGTCCCACATGTTGGTGACCTCATGTGACCTTAAAATGGTCAGAATTATAACATTGCTTGGTGTATCCACATATGTCAATCGATTTCTATGACACTTAGATAAAATGACCCTTGGGTAGTGTCCTACATGTTGGTGACCTCGTGTGACCTTAAAATGGTCAGAATTTTAAAATTGCTTGGTGTATCCACATATGTCGATCAATTTATATGACACTTAGATAAAATGACCCTTGGGTAGTGTCCCACATGTTGATGACCTCATGTGACCTTTGTGACCTTAAAATGGTCAGAATTATACATTGCTTGGTGTATCCACATATGTCGATCGATTTTCATGACACTTAGATACATTGGCCCTTGGGTAGCCGAAATTTCAACATTCTTCAAGAGGAAACGCATGTGGAGATAGGTGTGAGCAAATTCGGAGCCTTGGATCCCTTGGGATCATCTGTATTCTTGATTTACAATCTTCTTAACCCTTACCAGATCATTGTTCACTTCAAAGCCTAAATGGCCCACCTTTATGTGCCATATAGGCTACCCTTTGCACCTATTTGTATATGTTGCCGTGGGTTTTTTCTTTTTAATAATAGCTTACAAGTAAAACCCCTACCTCCATTTTTTGTTGTCGTATGAACTAGAGTGCAGGAAGGACCATACTAAAAAATCTGTATCCGTCCACCTGTGTGTATGTGTTGTGCGTGTTGTGTCTGGTGGGGTGTAGTAGTGTGGTGTATCTGTGTGCGTGTGTTCATGCAGTGTACAAGGTGCGTATGTATGTATGCATGATGCAGGCATGCATGAATATCATGCATCTCCACAAGCAAAAGGCAGATGATGATACTTGCTTTAGTTGGGATGAAGTGTGGTGAGGTCATGATGCATACAAATGGCAATCTACAGGGTGAGGAAAAAAATAATTGACCCAGTTGTGTCTGCCATTTTGGATTTTTATTCTACACCTATGTTCTAAACCTATGTGGATCATCTGAAAGCTTATTCATTATCTTTAATTGCTACAAAAGATCATTCGCAGCGGTTAGGTATAGACCGTGCTACAGTTTGAATCAAGATAGTCTGTTTTGCACTCTGTCCACTCATTCACATTATAATGAATGGCGTCAGCGGGGACAAATTAGGTCCAGAAGCAAATCGGGCTATTATTGACTTGCAGAATAAATGTGACGCTATGTAACCCACAAAATTCAGTAAACAATTGAATCATCGTGCCCTCTCTAAATGTTTCTACGTCTATACACCATAAACAAATTAATTTGAGGGACATAAATAAAACTTGTAAATGTATCAGTTCTGGAGGAGTTGAATGAGTCATACCATATGAAGGAACAGATATCGACAACAACCTTTTTGAGGGTTTAACGTAGTGTCTATATTTGTAGACCAAGATCCCCCATCTGAAAAAAAAGTGTTTAAAAAAATTACATTCTCACTATCTTTATTACACCCTTAGATACCACTTTATTTGATATAACATAGACATACCTTATAATCACTTTGGGGAGTCATTTGAAGTGGCCACCGTGCATTCAAATGGCATCCGTGGCGATAGGGTTAAGTAAGAGCATAACTACTTGATTCAAAAGACGTAGCTCGGTCTATACTTATCCAGCGGAACTATCTTGCAGCAAATTAAAGTATGAAATAGGCTTTCTGATTATACCACAATATGTTAGATGTGTTATTTAAAAATTCAAAATGGCCGGACACAATCAGGGTCAAGTTTTTTGACTCACCCTGTATAGAGTACACGTGTTACATTAACAGTCACACAAATCAAACCACTAACCCCACTCAAGCTCCAACACAATTTTCTTATGAAGCTTTAGCACCACTGGTGCTCTGTTTTTTTAATGGCATTTTTTTAAATGCTTTTTAGTCCAAAAGAAGCCCGGTGCTGAGAAATCCTTGTTTTATGCATAGAGCCATGTAAGAGTTCAGCTGTTTAGCTGATATCAGCTCTTTTTCATGCTTGCAAAGGGTCAAACGATCTATAGAAGTGAATATGAAACTTAGTACGTTGTGGTGGTATACAGTTGCACAAAGTATCTCATGCATGTTTTTCAATCAGATTGTGCCCAAAGTCCAATAATTTGAAAGTTCAAAGCAACTTACTTTTGTTGTGAGGTTCTGCATGTATGTTAACACCTTCTTGTAAAAAAGCGTGCCAGGGAAATTGGCCAAAGCTAGAATGCCCTAAAGATCCCCAACCCCCACCCAACAAAAGGTGCACTTAAAGGAGTTGACGTGGGCATTGCAGTGTGCTTGCCAACATGAACACGCGCCGACCACATTCAATATTGCCAGTAGGCTTTCGACGCGCATTCAGTCGAAACCCTCTTTGGGTAAAATCAATACACACAATATATTGCGTTTGTCCTACACAGGCAATTGAAAATCCAAAAAATGCCACTTTTGGTTGGGGTTTTTTGACACATACTTATCAAAAAAAATGCCAAGAGACGTTTTTTGCCAACTGTTATATAGCAAAACATGTATATGAAATTATGAATTTATAGGGGGAAAAGAAAAAAAATATAATGCTAAGCTATTGAAGGATGTCTGAGACTGTCCAAATTTGCATATACCACCCCCCTCCCCGCACATATGCACACACACAACATAAAAACACACCGCCTCTTTTACTGCTTTACGTACACTTCCAAGACATCAAATTGAAACTACCTTTTGTTAAGATGTAAAAGCTACAATGAAAAAAATCTTTCAAGACTAGTTGAATTCTTTTGGGTGGCGTCCCATTCGTAAAGCCTAACCATGTACACCAAAACATATGGCCACCATACACCCAAACATGCACAAACACACACACACAAACTGCAATGTTTTGCCATCCTTAGAGGACCTAAAAATTGCAATTGCTAGGCAGAATAATTTGGGTAATATTAGTGTTAGCATGTTAGGGATTCTTTGTGAACATTTAATAGAAATTACAGAAACTGAGAATAATATGCGGGTCATTTGTAGCCAGCATCTTCATATGCTTTTGAAACTGTGTAAACAGACAAATATATTTAACTTGTGTAATTTGTGTGTGCATTGTTTTTTTGTTTACTTATTTAGCCTACGGTATTATAGGCTTTTCACACTGAGCCGGTGATTCGGTCGCTTTTGCGATCGATCGCCGTTTTTGAAGAGTAAGTTGCAGCCGTTGTCTGAATACTAGAAGCACATGTGCAATATCGCCTTAGTTATGATTTAAAAGTTTTCCAAAAAGATTTATTGGGCTGCTGATCTCCGAAATACATCTTTTTTTGAGACATTTACGGCTGGTTGTATTGACCTTTTTCAGTGCTGAGGTACATGGCCATCTTTAAATGATATGACTTGTCCCCTTGGTTTGCTTCCCCACGAATTTTGAGTTTCCATTCATGAAATTGAACGGACTGAGTAGGGAACATTCACATGGCGGATATGTAAGTGCATTATTGGACGAACGTGTGCTGTTATTCGATGAAGCACACCAGCGATATGTGTGTCGAGTTTGCGAAGTATTAAATGAATTTGTGGCTGGTTTGAAGTCTACATATATTGTCGATCGCTCGCAAAGTCATCGATCACTCGGCTCAGTGGTGGAAAAGCCTAATATTTGTCCATCAAACCATAGTTGTTGATTAATATGCATTTCTTCCCTTATTAGCATATAGAATTTCACTGTCAATCCTGTAAATTACATGGCAACAAGAGATTTCAATTCCCATCTATATATGTTGTCTGTATATGTGTGATTTCATATGATACCCCATAGATCCCTACCTTTTATTTGGCTACAGAACCACTTAAATGAAAACCAAAAGGTGATTGTAAATAGCTTATATTTCAATAGAAAAAAACAGCTGAATTTTTATTTGCTCCTTATAGGAAATTAGAATCATTTTCATATTGGCATATTTTTGATAGAGCTTTAAATCAGTGGCAAAAAACTCCTTGAAAAAAAATGTTTCATATTTTTGGTAGGGATTCATCTGTTATGTAAAAATCTCTCTTGCACCTTTTAAAGTGACTAATCACTATGGACTTTATTTTATAAATTCTTCAGTCATTAGATTTTTGTCTTCACTTTGTATGTTGGGTTGGCCAGTGGAAATCGAGCATTTTGATTCTGGTGATGCTTTACCAGAGTCGAGATCTACCCTCCAATAGCCCCACCTCAAAAGTCCAATTGATCATGTCGTCTACATTAGACATAAACTAAATGGCAAAGCATAGCTGTTGATTTTAACTTCGCTTTTTTATCCCCCTGCTTGAAAGCAGTAAGGGGATTTTGTGAGGGCGCGCATGTCCGTATGTGCGTGTGTGTGTTCCAGTTGGTAAGGTTTTCGTTTTCAGGTCCTTGTTCGAAAAGTTTAAGTCCGATTTAAACCAAACGTGGGGTCATAGGTGCATTAAAAAAAAAAAGTTTGTAGGGGTTCCTTCATAGTGGATGATGTCAAAGGTCATGGCCATGTCACGGTCATCTGAGGTCATGTTGACTAGTATGTGTGTTCCAATTTGGTTAGGAATTTTTTGTTCATGTCTTAATTTGAAAAGTCCTGATTAATAAACAAAATTGGGTGAAGGGGCAATAGGGGTTCCTTCATATGTGGATGTCACAGGTCAGTGTACCACGGTCACAGAGTCTCTGAGGTCATGTTTTCCAGTTTGGTCAGGTTTATTTCTAGGGGTTTTGCAAAGTTGAAGTCTGATACAACTAGCAGGGAGCGGTCAACTCAAAGGGTGTGCCATACAGTTCCGTATATGTTGTTGAAGGCAAAGGTTACATTACCAAGGTCAAAGGTCATTGAGGTCATGTCCAGTTTGGTCAGGCTTTCATTTCTAGGGTCTTTGAAAAGTTGAAGTCTGATTACAACCTAGCTTGGGTCAAGGTGCCCTACAGGTTTCCTTCGATATGTTGTTGAAGGCAAAGGTTACATACCAAGGTCAAAATGGTCAGATGCCCGGTATATGTTCCAGTTTAGTTAGGTTTATTTCAGGTCTTCGAAAGTGAAGGTCTGATTATAATGCAGAGGTGTGGTTTTAAGGTTTGCAGTAGGGGTTCTTCATATGTGGACACTGTCAAAGTCATGGACCATGGTCATTGAAAGGTATCTGGGTCCTGTGATGCCCGCAACTGACAACGTGCCAACGAACCAACTTGTTTTATACTGTCATCTTGCCAGGGGGAGTCGCACAGGAGTTTACTTGGCTTGTCATTTTAATCCTTGAGCCCATTATGTACACTTTAGTAATGGGCGAACACACCAAAACAATAAATGCAGTGAAAGGATAAGGCTGGTAACCTGTTACTGTAAGAGGATCTGTTAAAAACATTTTCATGAATTTTAAATCGGACCAGTGCAATAAGTCCAGTGACAGATGACAGTGCCAAATTGCGATGAGCTTTATCGAGGACATTAGTACAGACTATATAACCAAAGCAGAAAATTAGAAATTAGAAGTGAATTAAGAGGATGGGAAGAATGGCAAGCGGGTGGCATATATAGATGGGATTACAATGAGCTGCTAAAAGTTGGAAAATAAATTACAGTTGATTGATTGATTGCATAAAAGATTCATAAAGGATTTGGGACAGAGAAGAGGAGTACAGCGAAAATAATGCGAAAGCAAGTCAAACTTCCAAAGAAATGCAACTTGACAGACTGTGGAACTGGAGAGGCATCACATTGTTGTCTGTGCCCAGTTGCATAACCAGCTTTTTTTCAGGTGGAGGCAGAGAGGGGCACAGTAATTTTCAGGGGAAAAAGAAGCATTGGGCAACCAATTTTCCAGTCGCACGCGTGACGGGTAGTTAGTTGTTAACCCAAAGTTTTAAATCTGTTTGGTCCCCGTCAAATGAGGGTGGCCGGATACACCTTACCCTCAGCAATACTGTGCTGAGGATTTATGGAAGCAAAAGTAAGTGACCGGATGCAGTTCCTGACGCACAATCCACAGTTTTAGGTGAGGGGGGCGGTGGGCCTTGCCTTTGGTGACAACCACGCCCATATGCAAGGGGGAGGCAGCCTGTTGCTAGAGGGCCACCATTATTAGCTTCCAGAGCTGGATGCTATTGTATGAGATCTTCTTTTAATTCTACAGGGTAACCAGCTACCTCCTCATCAGATTCCTTAGGAAACCCAATGGGCGGTGGTCGGTTTAGCCGCCGAATCGGCCCTGGGACAGGTAGTACTGATTACCAGTATACCAGGTAGAGGCCCTCAAAGGAAAATGACCTGACCAAATTTTTCACAGTCGGATCAAAATTCTGAAGGGGGGATTGCAAATTCCTTATAGCATCGCACGTGCGTCAAAAGGCAGTTTTGTCCCCGCCGAACCCACCCGCCCCCCCACCCCCCGTGGACGGGAGACTATGAAATGAGCCAGTGTTCGTTCGTCCGTCATCCGTTCCGTTCGTGAAAAAATGTTAACCCATGTTGTATAATGATTTATCTGGAGTTCCGTAAGGGCCGACAATGATTAACTTGGTTGAAAGAAGCGGTTTGATGAGTTCTCAACCGGATTAGATTTTGGCGTAATTACATCTGCTGAAATTAAGTAATCTAATTTGCATAATTTACCCAAATTTTCCTGCAAGGCTTTGTGTACAGTTTTCTGGAGTTCCGTAAGCGTATAATGATGTTCTTTGGTGAAGGAAGCGGGCTGAAGAGTTCTCGACCCTGATTAGATTTTTGGGAGCATTTCAGGGCAAAATTGATATGCAAATGAGCTAATTAATATGCCAAAAATCAGCATAATTGCTATATCTATGACACTATACATTGGATGCTCAAAATTCCTTCACTGCATGAAAGCCTATCATGGTGCACATCTTTTTGGTACATTTTGAAAGGAGATTTTGATATGTGCAGCTTAGGTATGCAAATGAGCTAATTAAATATGTAATTGCTGTATCTCTGAATGGTACTTCGGATAGGAAAAATTCTTCGCTACATGAGATTACTCTGCCATCGGGGAAAGGGCTCAGGTGATGCAGGGTGTTGGGGAGGGGGTGTGGTGGTGGGGTCGGGTGATTGGAGAGGGGCTTGGCAATGTTGCGGGGTGTTTTTGGGAAGGCGAGGCGTGTTACGGGGTGGTATTGGGGTGGGCAAGGGGGCACAGTGATTAGGTTGTGGGTTCGAGCCCACGTCGCCAATGTGGTTGTGCACTTGGGCAAGGCACTTTAACTCTCCAACCAGGAGTACCAGGAGTAGTTATAAATGGGTACCAGCATGGGTACCATGCGGGAATGCAAAACAGACTAGCGGTGGGGAGAGGAGTGGC
>JAMKCH010005640.1:0-67869 GCA_023653785.1 Ophioderma brevispina
GGAATCAGAAGTGAAGCGAGACCTCTTCCACCGCTCTTCCATGGATGGATGGATTTTGCCGACTCCGCACCCGAACCCCTAGGAATATCGTCGCCAGAAGCAGACGAAGGATCCGAGTCCTCCCCCCGGTTGCCTGAGGTGCCAAGGCTACAGGAGCGGCACAACGGGAGGGGGCTGGAGGGGACAGGATGCTGGCTGCGACAACAGCCAGGAGATGGCAATGGGAGTGTGGAAAAAGAAAAAAAATCTGCAAAATGCGAACGGATGGAGCGAAGCGACCGTAGTATCGCCCCTACCGGCCGGGGGTGCAGGGGCCCGCTTAAGGGCCCTGGTGGGGGGGTCCAGGGGCAACGGCCGGTGGGGGTCGACTGGGGGCGAAGCCCTTAAGCCAGAGGTTTCTGCACATTTAGAGCGAGCTACAGGAAAGACCATTTCTGAGAGTAAAAATATGTCATTCCAAAAGAAGTTAAAATTAACTGTACATTGTGAATCCAAATATCTACTACTAGTCATGCTTTGATCAAATTCAACTTTCAGGTATAAAACGGCCAAAGTAAACATAATGATTATTGATCAAGACAAGCTTTGGGGATTTTCCTTTGCAGGTCATTTTCCGGGCATCAAGTGATAGATACTACGCAGTTGCAACCATGCAATCACTGCTGAATCAGCCTTCAAATTGCAGCAAGGGATCAAAAATTTGCAGCAATGAGCAGAATGGATCACTTACACTGTTTACAACTTACCCAGTGAAGTTGCCTTCCTATGTAAACTGCAAAGTTATCGCCTTCGCTTGAGTAAACGATATTGAAACGTGTCCTTTACTTCTCGAGTCTTTACTTGTTTCCAAGGCTGGTCAATTCAATTTGCATGTTCATTTTTGTCGCTTCGTCAGTTTTTTCCGATAGAACAAAGGCTTGCATGCCAGGTGACATGCTTTGAATTTATGCTAGTCTCTTATACAAAACGCGATGTACGCAAACCTATTTAATTATAACGATGTCCGATGTTAATTCTTGAGTGCCCAGAGTCTGAGCGATCAGATTATGATAAACAAAATTTCCGTTAAAAATTCAATATACGACCAAACAATAAAAAATCGGCAAAAAAACAAAGTTAAAAAAAATCTGAAAAATATTAGAAAAATGGATTTTAATCCCAGAAATGTACAAAAAAAATCGGATTTCCGATTAAAATGGAAGAAGATGGGCATCTCTGACGCGGCTGCGGCCACGGCAGATGCTGAGGCCTGCGTCATCGCAGGGCTGAGTAGAGGTGACCAAGCCGGGGGGTACCGGGGTACCTCAGCCGCACTCCCGAGTAGCCGCCCATGGACAAAAAACTCATGGGCCCAGCCAATGCCAACGGCATTGCGGGGGGATAGCTTGAGGTGCAACACCCATAGAGTACCCCGGGTCGAGCGGATTACCCAAAGGCCTGGCGGAAGGGGTGGCCGAAACCCGAGCCCGCACCCTGAATCCAACCCTGTGCAGGCTGCTGCCCGTACGCAACTGCCCTGCCCTAGGTTGGACCCAGGATACGAGCCATGACCCACAGGGATCAAGCCTGCCCCCCCCCCTTGTTGCCAACCCAGGTTAGCAACCCACGGGGGACCAGCAAGCGATTGGCTGCGGCACAGCGGCACCAAAGCCAAATCGCCCGACCCAAGCCCGCAAACTGAGACCCCACCAGGGGGACGAGATCGCAAGTAGCAGGGCGCAGGGTCGGAGTCACGGAAGTAGGCGCCCAGCAAGGAATGGGTGACACGGCCCTGACACGGAGGAGATGGCAGGTACCGCACCGACAGTCAGTCCGGAACCAACCCCGCAGGCACGGGAGCAACGCCCCCGCCTGCGCCGGGGACGGAGCCCATCCCGCCAGCAGAGGCAGCAAGTGCACCCGCCGCGGGGAAAGCCCAGAACAAAGACAGGGTAGGTGCCCCCGCAGCCCCCGAAGGGAGCCGCAGATGACTGACGCCGGACCAGTGCTCAAGCCAAACCAGCCCCGGAGGCCGGCGGGGGAACACTGCCTACAGCATCAGCTAGCGGCAGTTGCCTACGCCGGAGGAGGCATCATCGCGAAGGGAGGAGCGCCCAACCTCAAGCCTGGCGAACCTCCCACCCGAAGGGGGAGGCTCAACCGAGCCCGAAGCTACCCCGGTCTCGAGAGACCTTTAGGCGGCTCCTGAGGCGCACCTACCCTGAAAGGGAAGATAAAGCCTCAGCCCGGTTGAGCTTCAAAGCCCCGAAAGGCGAGGCGTAGCCAGGCTGAAAGCCAACCTCATTAACCATACGGCTGGGAATGAGGCAGCTCCAAGTGCACTCACACGGCGGGGTTCAAGCCGGAGGGTGATCCCCAGTGGAGCGCTGGCAGCTGAGGATTGCCGCGGTGGTGTGGTTCGGCTCACCACCGGGACCGAAGCCCCTTGCAGATGCTCGGGGGAGCACCACAAGCAGCCGCCTTCTCCGAGTAGCACCGCGCCGTGCCGACTTGCTTACGGGATTAAGCGCAGAGAACTCCCGTAGCTGTCGATCATGTCAAAGTGAATCCCCGCTAGTCCTACACAGTAAGACAGGCAAGGGTACTCTATAGTACCACATCGATGGACGCCAGCAAGCGGGTGGGGAGCCCACTCAAAACAAGATTGACGGCATCCCCCCACAGAGCAGTGTTGGTCATCGAAAAAGTTAAGCACGCACGATACACAAGTAGGAACTCAAAGTTAATTGTCCTTATAGAAGGACCGTGATTACAACAAGACAGTCCTTTCAAGAGAAGGACAAAGGAAAGAACTTACAATCAAGGGACCAAACAAACAGAAGAGGATGTTTAAAACTAGGGTAACGACCTGGCTTCAAGGAGGGTCTGGAGTAATTATCGGACTAGCATAAAGAGACGCTGGCTCTAAATGGGCGGCGGGATCACGTAAACTAAAAATCTAAAGACGCCTTACAAAGAAGGAATCGATTTAAAAACTAAAATAAAGATGCTTCTATAGAAAATGGTCTGGAACTCAATCGGATTAACTTTGTCTGGACACAAATCTGTAAGGCACACAAAAGAATAGGAGTTAGAACAAAAACTACATGACCCTGAACACTGAATTAGAGTCTAGTGTAGACTGCCCAGTTTAATAATAAATACACAACGAGTAATGGAGTTTAGTCATAGTAGTATTAAAAAACTGGATATAAAAAAGCAAAGTTGTTACAGGGACGGCCTCTCTCGCCAAGGAGAGCTGTATTATTGCCGTCCGAACAGTAACAAATGTGTGTACACCACCGAACCATTCAAATTGACTCAAGGTAGTTTAATAGTTATAATGGGGAAAGTTACCGGGTTCCGAATTAGGCAGACCAAATCTGGAACCTGCGGCTTCAGCGAATTTGGCCAGAATTCGCCGAAGTCGCGATCCAAAAATCCTAAAAACGGACTCAGGACATAGCTAACGGTAAGCTTGTTTTCACCCTAGTCCTGGCCGAACAAATACCAGCCAAACCTTGTGAATTTCTACTCGAATCGGGAGCTAACAGATACATCTCACCGGTCATGAGGGAAAGAGGACGAGCATGATGGGATCGCCGGTGACGTCAGTGGTATGACGTCACCAGGGATCGCCTGAATAGAAATTTGTGTATGTTAGTTTTGGGGGTCATCTTGTGCACCAAAGATGATGCAATATGTAATTATCGACATTGGAAACCCTAAGGAGATTTCAAATATCAGGGAGTTTGGGCTAAGTATATATTAACAAGTGGATTAACCAAGTCTTCCGCCCAACATGTTGGTTCGTGGATTGGGTTGTAGTTGGGATGGGGTGTGTGAGTATTTGGGGGTGGTTTGGAAGGGAGGACTCAGTTCTTGTGGCAAGTTTGGTGATTATATCACGTTATTTGCAGAGAAATAGTGTTTTACAGATATGACTTGAAGTGTCACATAGAGGTAATTAGAGGTCAATAGAAAATAACTCCATAGTTCTTGGGCCAAGTGGTTCTTATGACAAAGTTTGATTTACTTTAAAAAAAACTAAAAAATTAAAAATATTGTTATATTCTCACCAATGGGTCAAAGGTCAGTAGGGTCATTATGGACTAACGGGAACACTACAACATGTATGAGCCTCTCCCAGTTCTTTTTTGAGTTGAGTTTAGTGTCATAGCACCCTATGGTATATAAAGAACACTTTCAAAAATTTTAAGCAATGGAGTCAAAGGTTGTTAGGTCATTAGAGGTCAATCAGCATAACCCCTTGAGTCTTGGGCGTGTTTCATTTCAGTGTCCCCGAGGTGACCGACATGTTCAAGTGGTCAGTGGAAAGGTATCAACATGTGCATCCCGTCTGCGCTGGACCAGTTGTTCTTTTCTGGTTAATTTTTGTTAGCATTTTATTTGCAAAAGGTTTTATAGATTTTAACAAAATACATTGCGGTCTTTGGACCACAAGTGTCATCTGCCGTTGTGATTTAGTTATGAATGGGCCCAAGGTCACTGAGGTTACCTAGTCACCTGAGGTAACCCAAGGTCAATCTGTCACATGAGGTCATCAAGGTCACAGAGCTAACCCAGGTCAGAGTCCACCACGGTCACCTGAGATCAATGTCACCAAGGTCACATGAGAGCATGTCACCAAGGTCACATGAGGAAACATGAGGTCACCCAGGTCACATGACTCACCAGGTCAAATGAGTCAACCCAGGTATGAGGTCTCCCAGGTCATAGGAGGTCACGCAGGTCACACAAGGTCACCCAGGGTCGACATGAGGTCACCAGCTCACATGAGGTCACCCAGTTCACATGAGGGCGTCACACCCCCAGGTCACCTGAGGTCACAAGGGTAAAATGAGGTCACCCAAGGTCAAGGAAGGTTACCAAGGTCACGTGAGGTCCACCCGCCCCTCCCCGATGCACAACACCCCGTCCCGACAAACCCCAAGGTCACATGAGGTCACCCAGGTCAATGAGGGCACCCAGGTCACATGAGGTCACCCAGATCACATGCGGTCACCCCGGACACATGTCACCCAGGTCACAGCCACCAAGGTCACATGAGATCAAGGTTACCAAGGTCATCGGGTAACAAAGTCACATAGGCCACCCGCCCCTCCCCGATGCACCCCGCCCTCTCCCGTGCCCCTCCCCGACAAACCGTTGCTCCCCGACAACCCGTCCGCTCCCCGACAAACCTGTCCCCCCCCGAAGACACCCCAACCATGATTGCACACCACTACGACGCACCTCACCTCCAGACGCACCCCACCCCTCCCGGAACGCCCCTCACCGACGAACCCCTTCCCGATGCTTATTTGCACCCCACCCTGCCTCCCTCCCCAATAAATCCCTTCTCCCACTCCCCCAAGGTGACCCAAATGTCAAGTGGGTCCGTAAAGGTCAACATGTGCATACCCGTCTGGTCCTGGACCAGGTGTTCTTTTCTGTTACTTTGTCGTTTTTGCAAAAGTGTTTTATAGATTTTAACAAAATACATTGCAGTCTTTGGACCAACAAGTGTCATCTGCCGTTGTGATTTATGAATGGGCCAAAGGTCCCATGAGGTTACCTAAGTCACCTGAGGTCACCCAAGGTACATGGTCACATGAGGTCATCAAGGTCACATGAGGTACCTCAAGTCACCTGAAGCTTACAAGGCAGAGTCCACCAAGGTCACATGAGATCAATGTCACCAAGGTCAAATGAGATCAATGTCACCAAGGTCACACAATGAGGAGGAAACATGAGGTCACCCAGGTCACATGACATCACCCAGGTCACATGAAGTCACCCAGGTCATGAGGTTCACCCAGGTCATGAGGTAACCCAGGTCCTAGAGGTCACCTGAAGTCACACAAGGTCACCCAGTCACATGAGGTCACCAGCTCACATGAGGTCACCAAAGTCACCTGAGGTCACAACCAGGTCACCTGAGGTAACCAGGGTCAACTGAGGTCAACCAGGTCACATAAGGCACCCAAGGTCACCTGATGTCGCACAAGGTCACATCAGGTCACATGAGGTCACGAAGGTCACAGGAGGTTACCAAGGTCATTGTGAGGCAACTCGCCCCTCCCCGATGCACCACACCCATCCCGACACACCCCAAGGTCACATGATGGTTCACACAGGTCAAGTGAGGTCACCCAGGTCAACTGAGGTCACCAGATCACCATCATTTGAGGTCACCAAGGACACATGTCACCCAGGTCACAGTCCATGGTCACATGAGGTCGATCAGGTTACCAAGGGTCACATCGGGTTACCAAGGTCAGTGAGGCCACCCGCCCCTCCCCGATGCACCCCGCCTTCCTCGAGGCACCCTCCCGGACAAAACCGTCTGCTCCCCGACAACCCGTCCGATCCCGACCAAACCTGTCCCCTCCCCCCGACGAAGCACCCCAACCTGATGCACCCCACTCCGACGCACCACCCCGATGCACCCCACCCCTCCCGGAGCCCCTCACCGACGAACCCTCCCCGATGCACCCCACCTGCCCCATCCCCAATAAATCCAACTTATCCCACTCCCACGCTGCACCACGACCCCTCCCGGACACACCCCACCTGGCCCCCTCCTCAACACCCCACCCCTCAACACCCCCAACCCGCCCTGTTAACATTTTGACCACAGACACATACAGAGATGCACAGACACGACCGGAGTAATCCCTATTTGCCTTCTGCAATTCTTGCAGACCAAAAATCGAAATGGGGTCAACGGTACATAAGGGTCATTAGAGGTCAATCCGTGCACACCGAATATGAAATGTGGGGTCCAGTTGTTTTTGGGTGTGAAAGATGAAGGTAATGGCCAATGCAGTCAACCTTACAAATTAACAGTCGACACTGGCAAGCTATCTTTCACAAAATAGATTATTGATATTACAAGGTGGTTCTCGAACCACAAGGCCGCCTGCTTTCGCGTATAGCTGTAAGAAAAGAGCAGCCACCAGATTGCAACTCCTCTACAAGTATAAGTGTTCCCAAAAAATGTCGGTGGGGGGGGGAAAGAAGGAGGAACCCTGGAGGAGGAACAGGGGAAGGAGGACAGAGAGGCCCCAGCCCCAAACAACCCACCCCCCCTCCCCAACACCCCACCCCATCCCCCCCTCCCCAACACCCCCCAAAAACAAACACAACACCCCCCTCACCAACACCACACCCTCCCCCAACACCACAACACCCAGCCTGGATTTACTTTCACCACTAAATCAAAACATTAACAAAAGGTCTGTATAGCCTACATATTTAATCATATTTTTGCTGCCGTCTTCAATACCCCAAATTGTTTTCTACAGGCCCAAAGTTTTTTTTGAGAGTTTTAAATGTTCTGAAGATCCCCAAGGATATCTAGATAATCGGTTATGTTTTCATCACAAATTCAACATCGAAACATTATTTTTAATTGGTAGTCATATGTGATATTTTGACGGGCATGTTAAAAAGGTCCCTGAATAACACCCTCCTACAGAATTAAATTTGTGGCTGTATGTTTTTGATTATTTGAGACCGCTCTGAAGATATCATTTAGTGGTTTGCTTACCACAAATCTACATGAATGCCCGTTTATTTTGCCATATTTTTTAGATCATAGTTCATACTTTTGCGTCAATTGAAATAAAAAGACAATAACCACCCCTGCTACATTAGTAGATTTTGGCAATTTTTTTCCCTATCTCAAGATCCACTGATATCTATTAGGTGGTTTACTTTTACCACTAAATCAGCATGATGACAACCCTTTATTTTAAAGGAGTAAATTTTTGGCTGTATGTTTTGTTTGTTATTATTTGAGACCCCTTAAGATATCCATTCAGTGTTTGCTTTAACCACACAATCTACTACATGAATGCCCTTTTATTTTGCCATATTTGTAGAATCATAGTCATACTTTGGCATCCATTTGAATAAAATACAATAACCACCCTTCTACATGAGTAGATTTTGGCAATTTTTTCTACTCTCCAGATACCCCCCTGAACAGATATCTCTTAGGTGTTTTACTTTTACCCATATCACAAGGGGTGGATGGACATACCCTTTTATTTCATACTTTGAGCAGCAGCAGCATTTTGAAAAGGACCATAAACCACCCTTCTACATGACTAGATTTAGGCACATTGTTTTCCTTTTCTCTTAGGTACCCCATGAAACGACTACTTATTCAAGGTGGTCTGCTTTTATCACAATATCTGCATGAACGCTCTTTTATTTTTCCGCATTTAACGGTCATATTTCAACTTTTGGTTACCCATTTGGAGAAAGGCCCATAAACCACCCCCCTGCAATGATACAATTGTTGGCCAACCTATTTTATTTACATGGTCCTTAGACCCCCTAAAGATATAATAGACAGGTTGCTTGCTTCACCCACAAAATCAAAATGAAGCTCTTATGTTTATCACATTATTTTTAGGACATATGTTCACGCTTTTGGCATCTTCACATTTGAAAACGGCCATAACCACCCGATACATGAACTACATTTTTGGCAAACATGACTTATCATGTTCCTTTAGAACCCCCTGAAGATATCTAGACAGTTGTTTGCTTTCACCACAAAATCAAAAATGCATGCCCTCTAATTTTACCACAATTTTAGGTTATATTCATGCTTTTGGCACCATTTAGAAAAGGGCCATAACACCCTCCTCCATGACTACATTTTTGGCAACATGGTTTTTCATGTTCTTTTAGACCCATGAAGATATTTAACAGGTCTTTGGCTTTCACCACAAAATGATGCACACGGGACTTCACAGCTTGCTCCCCAACTATTTCATGTAGCAAAGGAATTTTGCCTATCCGTGTAACTGTTTTCAGAAGTACTAATGATGGCAATTTTTAATTAGCTCATTTGCATACCTAAGCCGCATAATTATATCACACACTTTCAAATTGCAAAAACGCTGCGCACCATGATAAGCTTTCATGCAGTGAAGGAATTTTGTGTATCCGATTTAACCTTTAAAAAACTAGAGCAATTACAACTGATGGTTGCTAGGAATGAGCTCATTTGCACCTAATTTGCCCGAAATACGACCAAATTCTAATCAGTTCAAGAACCTCCAGCCGCTCCCTTCCACCAAGGTACATCGAATGCGCCTGACTGAACTCCTGAAACGTGTACACAAGCCTGCGGAAAATTTTTGTAATTATTCAAATTAGAATACTTAATTAACATTTTACGCCCAAACCTAATCAGGGTCGAGTACCATGGACCCACTTCGTTCCACCCAAGTTACGGCCATTGTAGCCGTAGCCCTTACAGAACTCCAGATAAAATGGTACACAGCAGGTGAACATGTACGGCGAGCAGACAGACAGACAGCATGGCAGACAGACAGGTCAGAAAAGTGATTCCTAAGTCCTCTGCCTAACAAAGTTCAGGCACGACAAAAAAACCACAAAAAGTCCTGACCGGTCAAACAGGACGTATGCCGTGGCAACAGCATATCTACTGTCGGGCATTTTCTTGTGGTTAAAAACCGCCATTTCATCGTCGCGTGAATTAATGTCACTGGTGGCCTTAATTAATAAAAATCGTTCTGTTACCCATAAGACGCTGAGATGGCTTTAATCATTTCAGGTGATGGCTAATGTAATATAAATCGTTACAACCATGCAAAAAAAATTCAATTATTGAAACTCTTGAGGGCGCACTATTTTTCAAATGTGCCAGTGCCTCTTTAAACATTCACCTCACATTCACACTCTCCCCAACTACTGTAATGCAGCAAGCTAAATAATCTTTACCAGCCTCCCTCACAGTAATACATTAATGCTTAGTTATAGAGGTAAATGTGCCTTTCAAAATATAAGTCATGTATGTTATGTTATTATTGGCTATTTTAGAGTTCATTAATTGCCATAAATGTTGATATTTTGGGTCTGAAATCAAATTGTTGAGATGAAAGTACTGTGGGTAAATATGATTGTATACAATCTTTTCTAGAAGCTTAGAAATAGCTGGTAAAATCAAGATAGGTCTGTAATTAGTAAAATCATGTTTATTACCGGTCACTTCACTGGTGACCCTGAAGAATTCAGCAGTCTTTATCAATTTAAGTGCAGTATTACACACACACTTCTGTAAAGGCTGCTTAAAGTGATTTATTGGTATGAATCTATCGGCACATATATAATGAAATATCACTAAATAAAACGTACCAGATGGTTTTCATGGCCATTGGAGTATTCCTTGCGAAAAAAATCCAGATTTATTCCGACAAATGTACACAACTGTACAGCAATCATGGAAGCTACCATGTTTATTCCCTGTGGTATATTTACAACGCCGCATACAATACTGAAACAGAAGCAAGCGAAAATATATCCCATACGCGCATATATCACGTGCAAGTATGCCACAAGCCTCATCCTTTTGAACTTTGTTGAGCACACAAAGGATATGAGCGAAGTTCGTTTAGAATTTTTTATTGCAAAAAAAATACACTTTCTAAAACCTCAGTGATTTGAGAAAAATGTTAAGAGGGGTGTTTTAGATATAATTTTGTGATTAACAAAGGTTTTAGTTGGCCTAAACACTAACAATCCATGAAAACGTGGACATTTGAAAAGGGTCACGTAATATTTATAGTTTTATCGCAGTCGCACTGTAACCACTGATCTCTATACAATGGATTGGCTACACAACAGTAATTGTATATTAGATGAATGGAGCAAGGGGCGGGCATCTTGGTCTACCGAACACAATATCATTCCAGAGACACCTGTTTAACAGAAGCTGTATGTATCCCGGGTGCACGTTTTTTTAGAGACATGCCATCCCATACGCGCAAATACAATGAGCTCACTGAATTGGCTTGATTCTGTAGTCTGTTTTGTCGCTTATCCACATTTCAATGGGAACATTTTTGTATAAATGACCGGCTCTTAACCACCTGCTTGGGCTCTTTTTGGATGACCAATATGGCCATCAGTGCTTCAATTACGAAGCCCAGGTTTGCAATCCATTGTATAGAGATCAGTGTTCGAAACCCACATAATGCGCGGTTCAGCAATTATCTACGTACTTTTCAATGTACCGAGTAGCGCTTCTTTGTATGATGTAGAGTTTCCTAATTTTATTTTAAAAACTATATTTCTCAAGAATCCCAGGCTCATTTTATAAAAATTAGGCACAAATGTATGCCATTTTTGATAAATTTATATATTTTAAAGGAAAACGTTAAATTAAAGCTGTGTTTTTAATTTCAATGTTAAAAGTAAACGCGATATTCTTTCATACAGGCCAGGAACTTGAATATTAACCACACATCATCTTGCAATGGTTGTGAAAGACTAAACTGGCTTGTGGCAAACGAAGAATAAAGAATAACGTGGCGGCTTACCTTAACTCGTCACGGCGTCGAGAGGTTAAGCATGCAAATTGTGTTTCTTAGCAAGGAAAGGCAAATAGCCATGGAGTCACATGTTGCAACCATCTGGTACGTCATATTTAGGGATATTTCATAGAGATGACGATAAAGAGTCATACCAATAAATCCCTTTAATTGATCAGGGTTACCAGTGACCCCAAGGCAGAGGTTCTTAAAGAGACGCTGGCAAAATACTGTGCCCTCAAGATTTTTCAAAATTGATATTTTTGCATGGTTGTAATTTGTAAAGCTTTTTATACATTAGCCCTCACCTGAAACGATTAAGACCAAATCAGCGTCCTTATGAGTAAACAGAGTGATTTTATAATTAATGTCGCCGGCAACATTAATTCAGCAGACGACGGAAATGCCGTTTAACACAAGAAAATATACGCCATATTTCTCCACGGCATGAACGCTGTTTGACTGGTCTTTGACCTTTGTAGTTTTAATATCAATGAGTACGAGTCTATGATATTCATGTAATATACACGTTTGTTGATTAAAGTAATGGAAAACTTAAAAGTTAACCTACAAATTACCTGGATGTCTTTAGCCTCTTATTAACATCCCTATCTGTTTTTGAGTATGTTATTTTGTGTGTAAAATGTATCTCTATTCTTCCAATGGCCTACACTACCATTTGAGAGCAAATTGAAGAAATTTCATATTTTGTGAAAATGTGCCAGTGCCGCTTTAATAAAACTTTTGGCTTGGTGGGGGTCAAATGCACGTTCGAGGGCCAATTAATTTTTTGTATTTTCTTATCTTTTCTGTGTTTTGGGCTGGGTGGTGGGCCAGATTTGGCCCCCAGACTGCCAGTTCAGAACCCCTGCCCAAAGGTCACTAAAATGGCCCAACCCATATGAAAAAATTCATCACCTTCACGTATATCCCTGAACAAGGGTTTTGGGATAAGCTGTACTGTCTATATCTACTTTCTTGCAACATGCAATCAGGTTTTAAAGGTCCATGGCCCGATCGCTAATAGCCTCGTCCCCAGAAGTTCAGATTTTACCGGAAGTGGCCAAAATTTGGGTATTAGAAGAAAGCTACTATTTTTCTCATTTACCCTATGAAATCTTAGGGATAAAGAATGTTTGCTTTGGAAGTTATGAGTGAAAATGTGCCCCTTTTTGGTCGACCAATATTAATTTTACACAGTACTCTATGAGGCTTACAAAATCACGTTTTTAGCTCTTATCAAAACGCCTTGAAATATCGGCGCAAAACTTTGCGTTGGAGTTTTGTGGTGAAGGCCAATCTATCAAGATGAAAATTTCATATACTAAAATCGGGCCATCCTCCTTTAAATACTCAAATCAAATCAATTTTATTCAGCAAATGCAAAAGATTACAAAGAAATAAATGTGTGAAAATAAATCGAACATTGGAAAAGAATGCTAGGACCTTCACTGGACAACTCCTAAAAAGGAGCTTATAAGAGGTGGAGGCCCTTACTTAAAATACTTTTAAAACTTACAACATACGATGAGCATTATGAAGCGGTCTAGGAAATAGGACGAGGGAAATACAAACAAGACCAAAAAAAATGAAACTTGCCTGCTTGTGCTGTTCGTTTCCTTGAGAAAATTGTCAATGGTGTACTTCCTACCATTGACTCTGGAGTTTAAAAGAAAAAAGTCACATGATTTAGGTGGTTTAAAATGCAATATTTTGTATATATATGTATAATTTAAATTGATACATAATAAAGTTTTTAGTAGGGTAGTCCTACCAATTATCGGACACTTAAGGACTTCGCTAAATATTTTAAAAATAATTCGATATTTACCCACCAAACACCATCCTTGTAATGACCATGCCCAACTTTACTTGTGGCATTGAAATGGTGTTGGCAATACGAGTTGCATTATCACCATCGGCAAACAATGTCATCGAAGCACTGTGCCAGTTTTCGGACGCCTTTGCCAGTTTTTGGACAGTACCTTGCCAGTTTTCGAACACTTCAGAAAAAAAGCGCTGTACGTCCGTTTTTTTGTGGAACAATTATAAAGTGTTAGTTATTTTGTATTCTTCTACATCTTTGGTAATTATTTGTGTTGTACTTGATTGTTTTATTTATACACTGTCGCATGTAACCAGGGAACAACCCCGGGAACAACAATGTTACCGTAAAGTCGTGACCCATGTGGTCAAGTTCAGGGCCGGCGCATGCGTGATGGTATATAACGGCCGTCTGCAGCAGGTGCTAGTCATGGAAAATGTGGAAAATACGATAAGACCGAAGATGTTGACGACAATGACCATGACGATGACTAGATTAACGACAATTAACGATGACAATGACAATGGCGACGACGACGATTATTATTATTACTTTTTTAAAAATAATTATTAGTCTATTATTATTATTTGGTCGACCACATTTGGAGATGGTTTTTGTCCATAGCAGCTAGAAATGTTTTATTTTATAGCTCTATGATAGTATCAAAGGAAACTTTTCCCGGGCCCTGCATGAGAAAATATGAACTTCTACAGGCTGATTCAAAAAGAAGTTTACTCGCGTGATTTAGTAAAAAATCTAAAAGGAAGTCACTGTAAAGTAATATATCATCGCAAAGAGTAATATCGGAAGGTCTAAATTAAAAATCCTTAAAAAGGATTGCAACGTTCAATCATGACTGAATCCGTTTTTAAGTTTTTTTTATTACCTTACTTATTTGGTGGCTGGAAGCAAACATACATATATGGTCACCAAACCCTTCTACTCAAAAACTTAGACTATTACATCTTGATATCCATGGAAAAAACAAGGAATAGTTTAACTCAGATCCCAACAGAGAGCATACAGCCAAGCATCTTGTGTCAGACAATATAAACGGGATCATACCAAGACCCAAAAAAAGGCGAGGAAACACTCAATACCTGGCAGCATACAACTGTTGAGATTGGGCGAGAATGGAAAGCAAAAATTTAAGACGGGTTTTTGGGGAAAATTTAGCACAGGATTTTTTGAAACAACAAACATACCAAAAAGAACCCCGATAACAAGACAAAACAGGACACCACAAGGGACACTCTACATACCATCCACAGCACACCACTCACACACAAAAGTTCACATTTGAAAAATCATGTAGGCCTAAATCCCAAAATATGAAACAATGTAAAAAAAAATAATAACCAAGTTCAAGGGACCACTTTTTGAAATGCAAACTTTTTTTTTTTTTTTTTTTTTATAAACATTTTCCCCATTGCTTTCAGCATTTTGTAATTCCGTGTTCCTTACAGTTTTTTATTGACTGAGAGTGCCTGAAATTTGAGGTTTTTTGGATGTGTGTATATTGATATTTACATTATGATTAAAATTTAAATCATTTGTTTGGTACTCAGAAACATTGTAGATTCTATTCTGAAAGAAAAATGGTAGATTCCTGCGATTTACTTTTAATTTGGAAATTTAGATTGTGGTTGTAAGTGGAGCATTAGTAAAATATAATGTTATTAGATATCAACATTGGGGGACAGATCAAGTTTTCCATATGGTCACTTTGCGTCAAAATTCTTTTTCTTAAAATTTTTTTTTAAAGTTTTAAAATTTCTCTTAAAACCTTAAAGAAATATGGTAAATTAATTCGTTTTTACACCTTGCTAGCGCGAAGCTATTCAATCCTTTTTTTTTTTTATTATTTTCTTGCTTTAAACATGAGATATTCTATCTGATATATAGCCTACAGTGGCGTGACAGCTCTTTTCAGGAGTAACTCTGGCGATAATTTTTATTTGAACATAAGTAATAGTAAAAATATAGAAATCGGCTGTCCTCCCGAGTCTTACTTCGTGTGTTGTTATATAACGTAATTGCCGCTATACACATACAGCACACGGAAAACGAACGGAGCAAATCTATACATCGTTTTTCCGTCTACATCCTAAATCACTAAGTGCAAGAATTTAAATTCTCAAATGCAACCCTTCACAGACATCTTCTAAAGATGATACAATTCCGATTGCTGTAAGATTATTTGTAATCACACGCCTAGTCTTGAAACTGAAGGTGTTCATAATTAGCCTTTCACAATAATTTAAGCCTTTATCCGATACTCAAACCACACACTTCTGTAATGCTCCGTACACTGACCCATCCTGACACACTTTTTTTTCTGACACACTGATGAGTTTGGAAACCTCACTCATAAGCAATCTGTTATTCCGTTAAAGAGACATGAGATTTCCAGAAAGAGCGCCCCATTTTTCTCGAGCCTAGTTTTTCTACATATTTGGAATGCTTACCATGTATTAGATCACACCTGAAGTGGAATAACTCTAATTGCACATTATGGTTATACCATAGTTTTTTGATCTAATATTATTATCGGAGATCTCCGCAAGCCTTCGATCGTTTGCAACAGAGAGACATTTCGAGCTTAACTATTCACAATTCTCAGGTATAGTTTGCTAGCCTGTTATCAATGCCAACCGTGTAAAAAATGTGCTATTATTTCTTTACATGTTTTGCCATTTTTCCGGGTCGTTTTATTTTTTTCCTGCACTTCTTCATTCAACAAGTTTCAATTTGCCTTCATCCCTCTACCTTTCCGTTCAACCATGGCAGACATTTTCAAGGGGGTGGGGGGGTAAAGGCGGGGAAACAATAATACGGCCCATCACTAAACCATTATGCAAATGTGACGACGGGTGACAGTATATACTATCATTTAATTGATAGATTAATTTTTTTCTGACCCCTAGGGGCAAGCATTTAGACTCAACTTTTTTTTTCAGGTATTTGTGCTGCCCCGATTTCCGAACCTTTGGAGCTGGTGAACTGATTTTTGTCCCTCCTAAAGTAGGGCTTGGGAACTGAAATTTTGACATTGGTGCGGCTGAGAGCTGAATTTGGCAAAATTCAGCTTTCTGAGGCAAAAATTTCCTGGAAGGGGGACCTTAAGAACTGAATTATGGGGGTCCTTGGGAACCTGCTGGAGAGACGGCGATTGAGCGGGGGATAGGCCCGCACAACGTGTACCCGTACACTCTTAGATAAAGGGCACAAGAACCATTTTTGGTCCTGTAGTTTTTCACCCTAAGCAGTGCTAAGTTTCTACCTTAAAACGTTCTATGAAGAACCTTCCAAATTTAAAAGGCCTAGGAAAGTTCTTTTTGTATGTGTTCAACATATATTTTGAAAGGTTAAGTAACATGAACGGCGGTGAAAACCTTTGAGTCCAAAATAATTTCATGTCTCCCCAACTTTTTTTTCTTTTCTGTTATACCAAGAACCTACGACCGCCTCAGAAAGGTGCTTTATTTCCAATCCATTTTGGGTTCCTAGAGGTAAGGTTCTACAAAAAAAACCATTTTCTTGGCTACAGAACCTTTTTTGGGTTCTATAAAGAACCCCGTGAAGATTTAAAAGGTTCTGTAGCCAAGAACAAATTTTCTCTGTAGAACCTTAAGCTTTTAGGAACCCTAAAACACACCACCCTTCAGAGGGTTTCTTGGTAGAACAGAAAGAAATTAATTTTATTTGGCCACAAAAATATTTTAGAACCAAAGTGTCATCACTGCCTTTCACATTGCCTTACCTTTCAAATATATGTGAATAGAACAGTCCTAGGCCTATTTAAATTTTGAAACCTCTTTGCCAATGTCAGTGCCCCAGTATGAGTGGCATGAGGGGTGGTAGCGCTTTGTTTCTTTTCTTTTTTCCTTGATCTCACGCAAAAATTTGTTTAAGATTAAACATTTTTCTAACACCCTTTCTTCCTTCACTTTGTACACATGTCGAAATGCTTAACGTGTTTGGTGTGTTAATGGCTAGTGTTTAACAATTAAAAACATGATGTTTTTAGATCAATATTGACATGCATGCATGTTTAGCTTTTTAAACATGTTTTACAAGTGAGGCAATAAAATTGTTCATGTGCTAAACACACTTTTTAAGTGCTTTTTCTTTTCTTTCCATTTTTATTTTTCTCTCTCCTCTCTTTCTTATTTAATCTTAAATAGGTCGACGGATACGGGGAATCGTGGATCATTATGATCGAAAAAAAATGAATGAGGGATTCCATAATGGGTGTCATGGGGGGATATTTTGGAGTGTGATACTTCAGGATTTAAAAAACAATTGAACTGTCAATATACTACCCGGGAGACCTTTAAAACTAGACCAATAACCCGTAAGATTTCACTTCTGAGACCTTACTAATAGTTACTACTTTACAAAATTCTCAACCTAACAATAAACAATACAATAAACTGAATATTGTTTATTTACAACAGAACAATCATGTGGGCGTTTTTTACAAATAAATATAGATAAAATTATCACAAAAATAAATTTAAAAAAATACAATATAAAAAAACAACAAATAACCAAAAATAAATACAAATTAACCATGATCATTTAATTCTCTCAACCAAACCTACAAATAAAGTAAAAATGTGTTATTTTATAACAAAAACAATCCATGGTGGGCTTTTTTACCAATTTCATAAAATAAATAACAAGTAATAAAAATAGAAATAAAATAAATAACTAAACAAATAATGTTAATTTTATTAGCTTTAATGATGTATTCAGGCAATATCGCGCCTTAATAAAAATCCTGAACACATCCTGTTCCAGGTTGGCATGCCCCCCCCTCCCTTATTTTTAATAGAGGGCGTCCGAAACTGGACATGCGCAAAAATTCTTTCCAGTTTTCGGACAGTTCATGCAGTCCCGCTGCTGCGGTAGAAAACAGACAAGTGGACCCTGCAGAAAAAAATACAGGTTACATAACAAATAGGTAAAATCAAGATTTTAGAATTGTGCAAAATGCACACCTCCCGAAAGTGAATTCACGCCCAAACGCTACATGATAATTAACATTTTTTTATTAAAAGGGGCCGACTCGCCGCACTTTTCCTCGCTGTTTTCCCGAAAGACATAACACATAGACCGGCCACAAGTAGCCAGTTTAAATGCTATGTATTCGGTCCTTTAATTTGATGGATTAAAATTAGTGTTTGAATTTAAGAAATGAAACCACATGGACTCAAAACACCATCTGTTCAAAATGGCAGTGTCCAAATTAAAATTGGTAGGACTGACCCTACTTTGAATTCAAAATATTTTTACATTTTTATTAAACCCGAGGTTCTCTTCCAAATTGTAATTGGTTATAAACATATATATTTATTGAGTTATGTGGTTAAGAATGAGTTTAGCCAATACTAGAAAAGGGTAAGAAAAGCTTCAAGGTTTGTACAGATATAATAGAAGGTCCTATTTTGATTGGTTACTCATAGGTTATATAATGCTATATCATATCAGAGATCCCGTTAAAATAGGGATCACATCCCAAATAGTCGTTTCAAGACCAAAATAAGTGCAATTTTAATAAAGAGCTCCATTTTGGCAACGAGCTCCATAAACCCATAACATATATAGTCTATAGATCGCATTCTTATTGGAGAGTTTAGTTATGTCATGTAGTTGGGCTATCCCATTTCATATTATTATTATACTAAAATACGTACTGCCAAAATTATTTGCTCTCAAGCCCTTTACAGCATGGTTTGTGGGGTCCAAAATCTTTTTTTTTTTTGATCTCAGCTAAAAATCTCATATTTACAACTCCATACTGCCCTCACATATCAAAAGGGGGAACCCAGCAGTACCAATGAAAGACATTCATGTATGCAACTCACTAATGTGTTAAGAAACATTTTGACTGATGTTATAAATTAAAAATACTGCAAGTAAAATTGCGTCATCCCCCTTGGCAGGTTAGCAGTTGGACCCGTTACCTCAGATGACCTGACCTTGGTCCATGACCTTGACATCCTGCTCATATGAGGGAACCCATATTGCAGGGGTCCAACCTGTGGCCCGCGGGCCATTTGCGGCCCACTAAGAGCTTGCATACGGCTCATGAGTATTCCCAAAAATATAAAATTGCCTAGATAATCTGATATAATAAATTTAAAAAGAATGTCTTTGAATTATTTCAATTTCCAATCTGAAACCAACTTTCTAAACATGTTTTGGAAAATTAATCCAATTTCATCAATCTAAAACCAAAATTTTCTAAATATTGTATGAAAATTAGTCCCATTTCCTCAAACTGAAGCCAACTTTTTTCAAAATTAGCTATAAAAAGGTCAACATTTCTCAGAAAAAGGAAAAATTATGTTAAATGTGCTCCAAAATCTGTATCTTCGTAGTAGCTAGGTCCCCTTTCAGCAAAAATTGGTATAATCTATGTCTACTTCCAGACTCAATCGTAGGCATGTCATAAACCAAACTTGAGCCCCTCCTCCTTTCTTTGCTTGCGGCCCGCATAGTTGTGGATTCGACAATTCGGGCCCCTGCGCCAAAAGGTTGGACACCCCTGCCCTATTGCCCTTAACCCCGAAGTCTGGTTTCAATCGACCTTCAACTTTTCGAAGGAGACTGAAAAACAAAAACCTAACCTTGGTTAGAAAAGCTAACAAACTGGACACAAACACACAGTACATACAGACATGCGCACCCTCGCCATCCCCCTCTGCTTTTCAAGCCAGGGTGATAAAAAGGTAGCAGTGTGAATGCCAAACTTCAATGCAGAATAAACACTAGTTTTGGGCAGATGGGTTAAGCTGTGAAGCAAACTTCTTTTGGAGTCCCTTTAGAATACCCTATACTTTTTTGCGGTCGCCGCCGAAGCTTGACTTTTAAATCGGAGCTGCGGCGGCGCCCGGTGACCAGAGGAAATGTGAATGTGATCTTGGGGGAAAAAACCCGCCACAAGATGTCGCACAAGCGTTTGTAAAAAATAAAGACAATAGCTTTAAAAAAACCTGTTTATGTGTACTTTATTTTTTGTCAGAATTTGATAAAGGCGGTACTTTTGATGTGGTGGACATATATCTACTTTGAATGTGTTATTTTAAAACCTATTAACCCCCATTAACATTGTCATAAAAAAATCTAAGTTCTGGAGTCCCTGTTCTGTGTCGGTGCAGGGTCATGTTGACAATCTTGAATATTATAAGTATGCTCCTTTTGGAAATTTTAAGCTCTGGGTTGCAGCCACTGTCAGCGGCGGCGTCGCGAAGTTTTCATTCAACCTTGTAAAGAAGGTGGTGCGGCGGCGCCGCAAAAGATCTGGTTGCCCAGTCCGCATCGGATCGGCGGCGCCGTAACGACTTAGGTTGTTGGTTGAACTCGGGGTTGGGTGTAATTTTGGAGCTCAGGGTTGCAGCCGCGGGCGGCGGGGGCGTCGCAAGCTTCAACCTTTTTTTTAAAAGGTGGCGCGGCGGCGCCGGGAAGCTTTGGGTTGCAGCCACTGGCAGTGGCGGCGGCGCGAAACTTCAACCTTTTTAAAAACGTGCTAGCGGCGGCGCCGCAAAGCTTTGGGCTGCAGCCGCTGGCACGTCGTCGCCGTAAAGACTTACTGCTGGTAAAATGGGCGTTGGAATTTAATTTTGAAGGCTCAGGTTTCAGTCCGTGTCAGCCGTGCGGCGTCGCGAAGCTTCACCCTTTTTAAAAGGTGGCTGCGGCGGCCGCGAAGCTGTGACGTCTCTTTGCTAGCACTAGAGTTGGTGGAGGGGGGGGGGGGGGAGGGGGGTGGGGTTCAAGTGGTGGCTGGGGGGGGCGTGTCGGGGTCTCGAAGCTTCACCTTGAAAAACTGTTTCTGCCGCCGCGAGGCTCTGGTTTCCTCCCCCCCCCCCCCCCCCCCCCCCCCCCCACCCAACCCCCCCCCCCACCCCCCCCCCCCACCCCCCCCCCCCCACTTGAGCGGCGGCGTCGCGAATCTTCACCTTTTTTATAAACGTGGCTATGGCGGCGCCGCGAAGCTCTGGGTTGCAGCCACTGGCACGGCGGGCGCCGCGATGACTTTAAAGAGACATGAAGGAGATTTACTGAAACGAATCGCCCCCATTTTTGTCGAACCCCTTTTTTTTTGCCTATTGAAATTCTACCAATGTATTAGAATTAAACCTGAAATGAATAAGCTGACCACGCCCTCTTTGTAATGATGATTTAGTAACTTTTCTGTCGTGCACGACAAAAGTCAAAGCATGGTTTTTCTATGGGGAACGATTACGGGATAGCCGGCAAGTTCAAAACACGGTTTGCGGTTTTCCTTTTGTCTTGTTTTCAATAAGCCTCCTCGAAACCGTGCTCAGTAGGTTGTCACATACAACCATTCCATGAAATTTGAGAGAAATTTCGTATCCTAAAAACATCTCTCTCCTGTCACTTAATGTTGGTGAAATCCGGGTTTGGGTCTAAATTTGAAGCTATGGGTTGCAGCCGCTGGCATCGGCGGCGTCGCTGAATTTTATTTAGAAAAATAATAAATAATAATGTATAAAATAAATATATAATACATATGTATAATAAAGTATATAAATAAATAAATTTATAAATAAATATATAAATAGCATACACATGTTTGGCTGCATCGAATTTCAGGCTTGGGTTGCAGCCAGTGGCAGTCGGGCAGCGGCGGCGCCGCGAAGCCTTTCTGTTGGTGAAATTGGGGGTTTGGGTGTAATTTGAAGCTCAGGGTTGCAGCCGCGGGCCGCTGCGGCGTTGCGAAGTTTTAGAACTAACTAACCATGAAAAGGTTAAATTTTAGAGTTGTATTTAAAAACGACACATCTTCACCCTTATTAGTTGAGAATTTTTAGTTTTGCTTACGAGAATATACGTTATTTAGAAACTGTTCATTGTCGTTTTAGAAATTAAGTCTTAGAAATAAATAATTAAAATAATAAGTAAATATAGAATTATAGTAAATAAATACAACACAGTTAGTTTGCCGCATCCTAATTTCAGCTCGGGTTGCCAGCCAGTGACAGCGGCGGCGCCGCGAAGCCTTATACTGTTGGTGCAATCGGGTTTGGGGCTAATTTTGAAGCTCAGGTTTTTCAGCCGCTGGCACGGCGGCGGCGCGAAGTTTTAGAACAAATACCCAACGAAACCTGTTAAATGTTAAGAGTTGCATTTAAAGAACGACACATCTTCCACCCTTGGTGGTTGAGAAATATGTTAGTTTGCTTACTGTTTCATGTAGAAAACAACGTTTTATTTATGTTATTATTATATTTGGTTGAGAAATATGTTATTTTGTAGAACAGTTAATGATACGAGTTTGGTGTTCGTCTTCCATCAATTGCGTTAAGAAGGTGAAGATATGTTACTGGTAGTTATTAAAAAACTGTTAATAATAGTGTGTACCCTGTGGGTGTTTGAGGTGGAATTAATTAGCGAAAATGTAACTCCCTTTCAGAAAATATGTTTTATTTTTGAAAAACATGTTAAATACGGCCAGCTCAACACATTTGGGGGGTCCATAGGAACCCCCCTGGCACTTAAGTGTTAATTCGGGCCACCCCCTTTTAAAAGACAACTATCTTCAGTCAACCCTAGTTGTTTTGTTTGCCATGTTAAATGATGGAGTATGTAGTAGAAATTATTAAAGATCAAAGATCATTTTCTTGTGTGGAGTTGTTTAATGTTTGGTTTTATCCGGTGAACAATCCGTTAAAGAACGACTAAACTTCTTCACCTTGTTTGTTTAGAAAATATGTTATTAAGTGATTCAATCCCCTCGTGCCCCGCAGGAAAAGTTTTGGACAAGCTGTCGATTAGTTGGAAGAGGAGGCAAAAAATGTGACTCGATCCATAATCCTCGCCCTCTTCATGTATACATAAGGAGTACAAAGATTTTTCCCTCGTATCCACAACACGGACGCTCAGCCTCAAAGTCAGTAACGTTCACTCACCTGTTATAAATTGAATACTATTAAAGCAAATGAATTAGTCAGACTATTTTGAGAGTTTACATCTGAAATGATAAGTTTTTGTGTACTTCTGATAGTGTGTGTTCGTGCATTGCGTTAATAAGAATAAATTTCTTAAAAACGAGCCAAACCCCCTTTAAAGACCGACCAATCTCCACCCTAGTTTGTGATTATGTTTATTTAGAAAACACATTAATGACTAGAGTTTTGTTTCGTCAATTGGCGTTAAGAAGATAACTGATTAATGAAATTGAAACTAATTGTTTTTGATTTGGAAGTTTATGAGCGAAAATGACCCATTGAGCAAATTTAGGGTTAAAGCATTCAATTAAGCTTACAATTGTATATACTTTAATCGGGCCTTCCCCTTTAAAGAACGAGTCATCTTCACCTTGTTTGTTGACATTTTAAATTATAAAATGTTTTGTGTTGTTTTGTTGTTGGGTGTTTCTTTGTTTTTTGGGGTTTTATGGGGGGTTGTGCGTAAGAGGAAAAACGTTTAAATTGATTGACTTATTCTTTTGGATTTGGAAGTTGTGAGCGAAAATATACTCCATTTGAGAAAATTTATGGTGAAAGCAATTCAACAGATTAAAATTTATAAATACTTAATTGGGCCTTCCTTTAAAGAACGAATCATCTTCACCCTTGTTTGTTGACATGTAAAATCATCTGCAAATGTAGTTTGCTATATTTGTGGAAATGGCATGTACTGTCTTTTAATTTGCACAGGAAAGAAATCCACATCATTGTGTTTGGCTGTGTACCCCCTTTTTCTTTCCCGAGTTACTATTTGGCCTCATGCTTTAATTAGTAACCCCTCAATAAATATTATTATTATTATAATTATAGAGTCTGTGTTCGTTCTTGCGTAAGAGGGTAATATCTTAATCGGGCGGGCCCCCCTTTAAGAACGAATCATCTTCACCCTATAGTTTGTTGAGAAAATTTTAGCAACCCTGTTAAACGATTTAGAGTTTTGTTTCTTCAATGGCATTAAGGATAACTGATTATAATTGACTTATGTTTAAATGATTAAAAGAATCAAAGGGCATGGTGTTGTGGAAATTTTAATGTTTGTTTGCGTAAAAACACATATTTGCGTTACAAAACAGTTAAAGTTAAAGTTGTTTTCAAAGAACGACAACATCTTCGCCCTTGTGTTGGTTGAGAAAATATGTTAGTTTGCTTTACATGTAGAAACACGTTATGGTACGTTAATTTTTTTTTTTGGTTGAAAAAATTTTATTTTAGAAAACAAGTTAATGATAAGAGTATGTGTTCATCATCAATTAGTTTAAAATTTTATATACTTAAATCGGACCTTCCCCTTTAAAGAACGACACATCTCACCCTTGTTGGATTAAACTTTAATCTTAAATCGGGCCTCACCTTCACCCTTGTTTGTTACATGTTAAAGGATAGAGTCTGTTTCGTTCATTTGTGTTAAGAATAATGCTTAAATCGGGCCACCCCTTTAAGAACGAATTATCTTCAACCCTAGTTTTGTTGAGAAAATTGTTAAATGGCCTAGAGTTTTGTTTTCGTCAATTGCGTTAAGAAGGAAAACGGATCAAATTGACTTGTTTGATTTGAATTAGTAAATTGAGAATATTTTGTGTTCGTCATTAATTGCGTTATGAAGTTTTATATCGTAAAAATCGGACCTTTCCTTTAAAGAATCGGGCTATCTTCACCTTGTTTGTGAAAAATATGTTATTACTTTTAAAAAAAAATCATAAAATTAAAAAAAAAAAACTTTTTCCTTCTCTTCTTCAATGTACCTGTAAAAATCTTAAGGCTAAAGGTGTTGGTTTGGGAAGTTATGAGCGAAAAGTACTCTCCCATTTTTGGGTCGCTCATATTAATTTTATACAGTACTCATCTAAACGGGTTGAACTTGAAATATAACGTCGGCGAAACTTTACAGATGGTTTTAAGGTGAAGGCAATTCAATCCAATCCAGATTAGGAATTGTATAATCTTAAATCGGCCCATCCCTCCTTTAAGATGAATCATTTTCGCCCTTGTTTGTTGAGAACATATGTTATTTTAGAAAACATGTTAGATGATATTCTGCATTTTCACAGACTCCCCTCATCTAAACGGATTTAAATTTGAATATAACGGCGGCGAACTTTACGATGGGGTTTTTTAGGGTGAAGGCAAATTCATCCAGATTAGAATTGTATAAGCTTACAATCGGGGGGCCATCCTCCTTAAAGAATGAATCATCTTCACCTTGTTTGAGAAAATATGTTGTTTAGAAAACATTTAGATGGTAGTCCCTGCATTTTACAACAGTACTCATCTAAACGGATTAAATTTGAAATAATAACTGCGCGAAATTGACAGATGGGTTTAGTGGTGAAAGCAATTCCACCAGATTAGAAATTGTATAATCTTAAATCTGGCAATCCTCCTTAAAGAACTAATCACTTCAACCCTTGTTGTTGAGAAAATAATGTTATATGGAAAACATGTTATATGATTAGAGTCTGCATTCGTTTATTGCGTAAGAATGATAAAATCCTTTAAAAATATCAAAGAGCTTGGTGTCTTCTTACTAAATTAACAACTAAGGTTTACATTAAGAAGGATAACTTTAAAGAACGTACTCAACTTCACCTTTTTTAGAATTGAGAAAAAAATACAAAACATGTTAAATGTGACGAGTTTAGTTTTTAAAGAACGACTCATCATCACAGTACCCTTGGTTTTGTTTAAGAAAGTTAATATGTTATTTAGCAAACATGGTTAAATGATTAGAGTCTGTATAGTTTATTGAGTTTTTTTTTTATGATTAAATAGCAAAGAGGTTGTGTTTTTTTATTCCTATTTGCTCTTAAATTTAAACATATGCTTTATATTAGAAGGATAGCTTAAACATGACGATCCATCTCACCCTTCTTTGTTTAGGAAAATTTAGACAAAAAAATGGCAAAATCGTCAATCGCGTTAAGAAGTTTTTATATACGAAGGCACTGTGGTCCCAGTGGATACGACGACCGGCTCGGGCATCTGAAGGTCGTGGATCGAGTCCCACTGCGACAAATGTGTTGTGCAGCGTCTTGGGCCTCTTTCCACCCAGGAGTGAAAATGGGGAGCTGTTAGGGTAATATCACATCTAAGTGCTAAAAGGCAATCCTAAGTTGGCCTGGCAGCACACCTTAATGAAGCGACATGTTTGACGATTTCCTGATGGCAGCGTAACGATAATGGCCAGGCGCTTGAACCCTCAGTAAAAAGCGCAATATAAAATCCTCCCCCCTATTATCTATTATACTTAAATCGGACTTCCCCTTTAAAGCCGACTCATCTTCACCCTTATTGTTACTGTTAAATGATAGGAGAGTCCTGTTGTTTCGTCTGGTGCTAAATGATAAATACTAAAATCCCCGGGATCGGGCCACCCTTAAGACACCTCATCTTCACCCAGGTTTTGTGCCACCCCTTTAAAGACGACTCCCTCTTTCAACCCTTGTTGTTTGTTGACATGTTAAATAATAGAGTATGTGTTAAAAAGTGTATGATGGGAAAAGCGTAAATGCAGATACATAGTGCATGATGGGAACCTATCAATATCGCGCAAATGCCCATATGCATGATGAAAATGAGACTGTCAATGGTTCACAATAAAGTGCATAATGGGAACGGTAGAGCATCGCGCCGCCGCCGCTGCCACTGCTGCATCGATAGAGGTGACTCAGTGATGGACGTCACTTTCCTTGAAAAGTGCATGATTGGAAATGCCCATTACATGGTACATGACGGAAATGCCGATTACATAGTGCATGATGGGAAATGGGATGCTATCAATGTGGGACGGTAGAGCATTGCGCCGCCGCCGCCGCTGCCACGGCTGCCTCGATATAGGTGACTCCGGGATGACGTCACTCCGGAGGAAACAATAATAAAATAATGAAGACTTATAAAACGCAAGTAATGATTGTTTGCACTTGCAAATTGAAAAAATGCAGATCGTAACAAATAAAACTAGTTCAGAGCCGACATTTGACATTTATGACCTAATGTGTCACAAAATGCAACCAAAAATAAAGATATCTGACATAGTGCATGATGGAATGGGAATGTTTCAATGGTGGAACGGTAGAGCAATGCTGCCGCCGCCGCCGCTGCCACGGCTGCCTCGCTATAGGTTACTCCGGGATGACGTCACTCTCGTTGGAAAACAATAATATAAAATGAAGACTTATAACGCGCAAGTAATGATTGTTTGCACTTGCAAATTGAAAAAAATTCAGATCGTAACAATAAAACTATTTCATTGACATTATTTGGCATTATGACCTTAATGTGTCACAAATGCACCAAAAATAATTGAATATCTGACATATGCATGATGGGAAATGGGATGTTATCAATGGTGGGAACGGTAGAGCATGGCGCCGCCGCCGCCGGCGCTGCCACGGCTGCATCGATATAGGTGACTCCGGAGGACCTCACTCTCGTTGAAAACAATAATAATAATAATGAACTTATAAAGCGCATTAAGATTTGGTTGGCACTGCAATTGAACAAAAATGCAGATCGTAACAAATAAAACATATTTCAGCTGACATTTGACAGTTAAATACCTAATGTGTCACAAATGCACCAAAAATAAATGATATCTGACCTAGGCATGATGGGAATGGGATGTTATTCAAATGGTGGGACGGTGAGCAATGGCGCCGCCGCCCCGCTAGCCACGGCCTGCCATCGATATAGCTTGACTCCGGGATGACCGTCACTCTCCTTGAAAACAATAATAATAATGAGACTTATAGCGCAGTAATGATTGTTTGCACTTTTGCCAAATTGAGGAAAAAAATGCAGATCGTACCGTACAATAAAACTGTTTTCAGTTGCATTTTTGACATTATGACTTAATGGTCGAAAAATGCACCAAAAAAAATGAATATCTGACATAGTGCATGATGGGAAATGGGATGTTATCATGGTGGGAACGGTAGAGCACTGCGCCGCCGCCGCCGCTGGCCACTTCTGCATCGATATGGTGACTCCGGGATGACGTCACTCTCGTGAAAACAATAATAATAATAATGAGACTTATAAGCGCAGTTAATGATTGTTTGCACTTGCAAATTCAAAAAAAAAATGCAGATTGTAACAAACAAACTATTTCAGCTGACATTATTGACCTTAATGACCTTAATGTGTCCACAAAACTGCACGCAAAAATAAATGAATATCGATCAGAAAAAGGTGAAGCTTCGCGGCCCCGCCGCAGCTCGCTTTTTTAAAAAGGTGAAAGCCTTCGCGGCGCGGTCAAAATGGTTGGTATTCTAAAGTTTAGCCCTTATTTTTTCCCCACATCTATAAGCCCCAACCCAAATCAGCTTTCAAAAGAATCCAAGAATGAACTTGTTCCTACTTGTATCACACTCTCAGGCACATGCCTCAATCTCCCCTCCGCATCCTCTTGTAATACAGATCCACGTACTACCACATTGTGTGTGAGTATCCCCACTTCTGCCTTGGTTTCCAAGGTAACTCCATCTATTGTCTGTACCGAGTGGAATATGGTGGCTTGCTCACAGGTGGGGTCAAAGGTTAAGGTTCCTTCATAGCTATATTTCTGTAAAATAATGATATGTAGAAATAGACAGTCAATTGGTAGGGTTAAACACTAGTAACTTCACTTTTAAAAGGGACATAACACTCTAATTTTTAGTTACATATGTGATAAATTATTGTTAAAACGATTCTCCACATTGATGATATTACAATAATTAATTAGCTAATTAAAAAAAAATGAAATCGAGAACATCCATGTTGGCAATAATCTCCGCGGCCATAGTGACGGTTGGCCATCTCGTTCGCCATTTCTACATCATGTCTATAGTTTGTCCCATGATGGTTGTCAAAACAAAGTAATTTTACCTTTTGAGTATCTAACATGTCCAATAGGTTTGTATGCTTTTGAATAGATGCACATCTGCAGTGACAACATTCCAATAAAGACATAACTTACTTCACAGATTAACCCTCAATACAAATAGGAATAGGACCTCCTTCCTTTGGAATTAAAAGATTTTACCACAGTTCCCACCGAAGAGTAGAACCAAATGAAGTCCCCCCTGTCCCACATCAAAAGTCAGCTGGCCAGATAGCAAAATGTGTAATTCCAAGGAAGCATTCAAGGTTCTCCAATTAGATTTTAAGCTTGGGAATGTTCAATGATTGTATAGAATGTGTTGAGGACTCTAATATGAATGTCTCTACTCGAGCATATTTACTGATGAGAAGCGTTTTGGTTGACATTACTCACGCTTTTAAAAAACTTAGAATATAGTGGACATTTTGTGAGACACAACTAGTATATCCGCTAAACTTCTAACATTCCATCACCCACACCTGCTTTATTTGTTGGCAATATGGCCTCTCCCATCAACCCAGCGAGCATGATGAATCTCCTGTAACGAGTAATGGTATGGAAAAAAAATTGGCCACTTGGGCATGTTTTCTGTCACATGTAAAATGCCCACAGAGTGAATAAACCAATGCACATTCAAAGTGTGTAAAAAATGCATACAAGGGAGAAATCGAATTTACAGCGATGCGTTTAAAATATGTCACCGCCCGAATGTTGCGCCACTAACATGCGATATAATACAATCTTCAACAACCCCTACCCCGTCCCACGACCCCGCAACTTATACAACCCCTCCCCAACACCCCGCAAAACCCCAACACCCTCCCAAACCCCAGAACTCCCCAACACCCACCCTTCATCCCAATACCCCACCCTCATCCCCAACACCCCCTGCAAAACCCCACCACCTCTTTAAAGACCCCTCAACACCCAAACCCTACCCAAACCCTATAACACGGTCCCTCCCCAAACACCCGCAACACACCCCAACACCCAAAAACCAAAACACCCCACACCCTCCCCAACACCCCACATACCCAAACCGTCCCTCCCCAAAAAACACCCCGCAATTACCAAACCCCCTCCCCAACACCAGGCACACCCCACCCTCCCCAACACCCCAATCCTCTACAACACCCAACCCCTCCCAACAACCCAACCCCCTAACCAACCACCTCACACCTCCCCGTAGAGTAGTAGTTCATGTAGCGAAGGAATTTTGCCTATCCGACGTAACGTTTCAGAGATACAGCCTTATGACATATTAATTTAGATCATTTGCATACCTAAGGCCGCATATATCACATACTTTCAAAGTGCAAAAAAACGATGCATGCCCATGATGGACTATCATGCAGCGAAGGAATTTGTGTGTTCGATGTACCGTTTTTAGCGATACAGTTATAACGCATTAATTAGCTAAGTTGCATACCTAAGCCGCATGTACACACATTTTCAAATTGCAAAAAACGATGCATGCCATAATGAGGGACTTTCATGTAGCGAAGGAAATTTTGTGTGTTCCGATATCTGTGTCAAAGATCCAGCAACCATGGGGTAACATTTTTATCAAGACATTCCGGTTAAAAGTTTTTCACAGACATACGGACCTACGGACATACAGACATAAGGACACACCGCGCACCACGGAAACACGGACGGAGCCCATTTTATAGTCCCCATCCCCGAACTTGTTCGGCGGGGACAAAATGTTTTTGTTCATCAAAGGAGCTCTCTTATGAAGCAAAGATTCAAATCAAGGTGGTATGGTACTTCAGAGATCCGATCTTGAAGACGTTAAGTTGGACTGTCAAAACAATGCAACATATTTCACACTATTACAGCAGAGTATTGAGAAATTAAAACAAAATGCTTGTACACATGTAAGGGCACGTATGCAGCTCGTACGAAGAATGCTTAGGTGGAATGCACGACACAGTTATAAAATTGACGCTAGAAATACTTCCTTCCTTGTACGCCTACGCTGTTGCAATTATACGATACCCGTGTAGACAATGGATGGCCCATGGAGGTAGGACACATTGTGAGGGGGCTTGGTGTTGTTGAAGAGCCCCCCCCAATCTCATCCGTATTCATTACAGAACAAAATTAAATCTTGGCAATTTGAAAAGTGTTATGGTAGCAAAAGAAAAAGTGACATCAAATAAAAGATTCTGCATAATCCGTTCAACTAATAATAATAATAACAATGGATTTATAAAGCACCTTTTACTAAAGTAGGTAAGGCGCTTATAGAGAAAGAAGGAGGAAGGGGAAAACTACCGTTTGGGATACAGATGATACAATAAATGTTAAATGGACAGTCAACGAAAGTGTTAGTATTCTATTTGGCAGGTCTACCTTCGGAAGGGGACGTTAAGTGGTTGGTCCCATGTACAGGAAGAGTTCATACCTTGTACATATTATCACAGTCAGTTCTTGAACAAAGAGTAGGGTGTAAAACTCCTTACTGTCCCACAAGAGGAGATATCGGTGCTTCCCACAATTGCATTGATTCCAATGGGTTTGTACAGGTACTGATGTGATCGGTAGAGAGGTATGGTTAATTCAATGTAATGATCTCAACTGTCATTTTAAGAGGTTATCTCTAACAAGTACATGCAACCAGTAAAAGAAAGCCAATGGAAGAAAGCATTGGGGAAAAGCTAATGATATCTTCTCTGGTCCCAAAATATTTTCCGGAACACGGGCATCATTGGCATGCTCTGCTCAGTGGGCCCCAAAAGTGTGATGTTGAAGCAATACTAGCACATTTTCTTGAAGGGCCCCCCAATTTTCAAAAAAGTGATATTTTGCACAGCTAGTTGGTAATTGTCTAGGAAAACTACACATGTGAGAGACGAATGCTTCAAAAGCGGATTATCATAAAATGAGCGATTGTAAGTAGAATTGGGATCCAGATTGTACTTAACGGCAGAGCTGGAAAGGTTATTTTAAATTATGTCGTCCATGAGTACTAGTGCCTGCCACATCGAGAAAGTGAAAATAACCTTAACTTGATTGGCCCTGAACCATAAAACCCCTATGGATGAGCGAGACCCATACATGGCGGCATTATGTCCCGCTATTTAATAATTGGAGGCATTTTCCCAGCAGCCCCAGTTGAATTATTATCGGATCCTGATTAATAATCTTCTATTACAAAAGTCCTTAGTTTGTGCGGACACAGACATTTCGAGTTAAAACCATTCACAGGAGGAGTTTGTGTTTACGAGCCAGGTTACCAATGCACGGTAAAAATACTCAATTTTGAAAAAATTGGGGGCGCTCTTCAAAAAAAAAGGGCTAAATGGCTTTAAGTAGATTCTCAAACACGAAAACAAGACACCTACCTGTGATTGTGAGGAACTCATTCTCCCGCTGGACTATGCCTATGCCAGTAAACTCTATGACTCTCGATCTCCTCATTCCATGCAACGGGTGCTCCAGGTCATTGTAGTGTCATTCACACTGATGCCGAACTGCCTAGTAAAGAAAAAATGTCCATGTCACTGGGACTGGTTTGCCTGCAAGATAACATCTTCAAGTCCGCACCATGTTTGCAACCATACAGTAATTCATACCTAAACAAGAATTATGCTCAGTGCAATTAAAATGGCCACCACCACCTGTGCTTTCAACTTCCGAAACATTTTCTGTGCAAATATGCCAATAGCTCATTAATATCACAACATATCCAGGAGTAAAAAAATACAGCACATGACCTCATATCAGTTCTATCACAATGCATATTCATTTCATTGAGTAATCGGTTTTGTCTGTAGATGGATTAATGTTTTTTTCATTCAAAATATGCAACTGAGCTCATTATTTAACACCTATCAAAAGATACAGCACATGACCTCATGTCCATCACCTCACCATGGTCCCATTAGAATTTTATTGAGTATTGGTTTAGTGTGTGGAGTGGATAATGACCAGGGTATCCATCCAGGCATGATCATATGATGGGCCCCCTTCCCTCCTTATCATAGGCCTTCACCCTGATCATATGGGCCCTTCAACCCTATCATATTGGCCCTTCACCCTGATCATATGGCCCCTTCACAACCCTATCATGAGGGCCCTTCACCCTGATCATATCGTCCCTTCACAATATGGTATGTAAAGGACCCAAAACAACATGGTAGTGGGGACCAAAAATTATAATTAGAGAATTTTTTTTTTTGCATGACACAATAAATTTCAACACTCCCCCTCATTTACTCAAATACATACTTACTTACTTACCTACTGTCATCCCCAATGTACTTCTCCACTTACCATGAAGGTCCAGGTTCCATTCTCACGCCAATACCTTTGGCTCCCTATATGGGTAAATATTCTTTAGACCACGGACCCATGTAGCACAATGGTTCCTTTATGTTGGAATGGTTCCTCATTCTGTATACCAACCTTTAGTAGAACCCATGCTGTGATCAGATGTACTCCGAATTCAAGTAATGTCAGTTCCCGTCCGATCTCACAGTTGCCACCTACGAGACAAACAAAGTTGATATTTTTGGTAGACTGTGTTTTATGTTAAAGTTCTTCTCATGAGTATTATAGAACATCCAAAGTAAGATTCTTGTAATTTGATTGGATGATTATAGGTCACATGTCATTCAATAATGAAGAATGCTTACATTACACCCATATTCATTTTTTGTTTCCTTTCGCCGTGGCATTTTTGTTCCATACCTTTTCATTCTATTTGTGCATGCCTCATGCGTCTTTACAAAACGCAGGTCACATAATACATGCACATTATGGACTTCGCCGTGGGTTATGAGGCAACATTATGATCTCGCTGCGTGCTGCAGAGTTTTTCGGAACTGGCATCCCGCGGGGCATAACGTTGACTGAGGCGAACAATGGTGCACATCTTGTTTCAGTTTCTTCTGCAGCATGCAGGGCGCAAAGATGTTTTCAGCAGGTTCTACTTGGAAATTCCTGACCACAGATTTTTTCTTCGGACCAAGTTTATGCATGCATCACATGTAGTAAGGAAATGTTAGGCACAGTTTAGGCCTAGCCCAGAGCTAAGCTAATAAGGCTGGCCTGGGGCCTGCCACTTGGCTAGCCAGCCTAGCCTGAGCTTAATAACAAGGATCTACTTAAATGTTAATAAAATTATATATGAATGTTTTTCATTCGTGCATGGAAAGCATATTTTCATTCGTGAAAGATGAAAAGTTCTATTTCAACTCGGGCTACGTCTCGTGAATGTAAAAAAATTTTCCTTCATCAGGAAAATATTCTCCATTGCATTCAAAACCTTCATTATTTGGTAAGATATCAGTTTACAACATGAAACATAATCCATTGAAATTTACCAAAACAGCGAAAAAAGGAGCTATATTCTAATAGTCGGATTTTTTATTCCTGTCCGTTCATTAAAGGTTTTTGGAGCGTGTCGACACAAAAGAAATTTGATGTGACGATACCAGATCAATTAAGGCCATAATTCAAAACTGTTCCTTAGCTCCCAAACCAAATGGAAGGGAAAATGCGTGAATAAAATTGAAAACACACACTTGAACAAACTCTGATTGTGTTCAACATAAGAAAATAGTATGATACGAATAATTATTATTACCCACCAAAGTTCTTTCATGTCACTAATGGAATAATCAAGAACATCTGATCATTTCCATTTAGTCGCCCTCTTCTAGAATAAAATGCATTACATTTTTGGTTCCATCTTGGTCTAAGTACAGAGTTTTGGTCACCATTAACACTATAACCATATTTAACGTGGTCCTACTCATCCTCAACGTTAAGAGATGGTTTACCCTGCCCCGATGTTCCCCGCACACTTTATTATCCGTGCTTTGATTGACTCCAAACAAAGGATCGATCCCATCTCAACGCACGACAATCTATTTAATTGAATCTAGTATGAAGCTTTACATATTCGATACAAAAATTGTTCATGTAATATGGGTTAAAGCATTTATTCATTTGAACAAAGTTGAGCATTTACGGCTTTTTAGTTTTAATCTCAACACATCCCCCTCCCAATAAATTTGTACATCAACAATTCGTTTACTGACAGGAATAAAAAATCAGACTATCATAAATTCCCATCAAAAGCTTTCACATATGTTTAATATCCTGTAACACACCACATAAATCACGTGCATATTTTTTTGACATTCACTTTCATCACTATGAGTTACAATAAGCTTATCCTACCAAGGACACGTTCAGTGGTTGTACTTTCATACATTGACTGAATGACCTTTTGTGATCGAGTATCATATATCAACCCAAAATCCGGGTTATTTTCTAATACATGGTAAAGTGTCAGGGCGAACTGACGGTGCCAAGGGAACGTTGGATTTTACTGGGCGTTGCGGTCATAGTGTTTAAGTTCTCACTATGAATTTATAGGAGTAGAAAGATGGTGGTCAACCCTGTGGTCACACTGTATACCAGAGTGGACCATTGAGCATCTCCAAATGAGTCACGTCCAAAATAATATTTGGCTATAGGGTCGTCTAATACTGCCCCCGTCCTGAATATAACCCCCCAACCCCCATCACATCTTACCTTCTAGTAGTAGCATTGTTAGCACAGGTGTGTTGACAATCCATAATGCAGTGTTTGTCCACTGGAACAATGACAAAGTCTCCCTCCACAGGTGGGTCCTGAAACCACCCCAGGTATACTTAGAAGACCATACATCAACATAGGTAGGAAGCATTGGTCTGACAAATTCACAACAAGTATGATGGTGAAATACAGGGCCTAGCAACCCTTCTTTGTCCAGCCTGAAGGGGGCAAAGCCTGCATATCACCCAGTACCACCCTTTCGGTTGCAGCAGTGTGGCTTTTACTTTGACTATGCTCGCTGAATGTCGGTGCCAATGTTCACCACATTACTACCTTCATACTTCAGCTGGACAGAGTTTATGGAAATCAGATTCACTATTCCAAATTCCAGAACATACTACAAAGCGGTATTCTCAAAGTTAAAGGGAGCCTAACTTAAGACCCCCCAATCTCTGAAACTGGGGGTCCATAAGTGTCCACTGACTCCACGCATAGAAAATAATTTCAAGGTCACGATGTTTAAAAATTGGTGTCCATTAACACAAAACGCAGGTTGTGCAAGAGAAGATTTGTCAGTAGCTTCCCACAACATGAAATTTTCAGTACAGGTAGCCATGTAATCCGTAGAGATGAAACCGAACCTCCATTAGAAGCATGCATTGGTTAAGCTATTAGTTAGTCATACTACCGCTGATTTAAACCCAGGTTTATACCAGGGTTTGCCTACAGAGGGACTTTTATTTTTTTCACACTCATACAAGCATGTGTAAGGTGAGAATGCTTCCATTATGCGAAACGCCAAATCAATGAGGAATTTTCTTAACAGTTACACCAAACTTTCAGAATTATGTTGATGAAAGATTAAATGTCCATTCATGATGGACTTGCCTGAGTTAAAGTATTATATTCCTTGTGAGGAAACCAGCAAAAATATAGCGGGGAATGCATATTTCAAGATCAGGAATTTTAAATCCTGTAGGCAGCATTATTTAAAGGAAATATGTCATGGCTTTGAATATTTGGAAAATTTGGTATGGCTTAAGTAACGTAGATTACAATAAATCAAACTAAGTGAAAATTGTCTCACATTGGTGGTATTTTGCCCTTGAATTTTCCGCCCAAGGCTACTCGAAAATGGATCCGACAATTCACATCGCAGGCAAATGTGGTGACGTCAAAGTGATGACCATCCATAATTAACGCCGTTGTGACCATCATATCGCAGTTGTGTGGCTACTTACTAATAATAAAACACACGAAAGATGAAACAAAATATGTCATTCTGTTATTATTTTCTAATTGTTATTACTTTCATTAATTCATCAATATTACAGTGTCAGCACTAACCCAATTCGAGTCAACACGATGTTTTGGTCATCACTTTGACGTCACGAGGAGAGCACAATTGGGCGCTTTTGATCCAATGAAGCGAACAAATCCAACCCGTTTTATTCGTTATGTCAAAAAAAGCAAAATTAAATGCCTCTATTTTGTTAATTTTACATTTCAAATTGTATATTTTTTGGGGAATTCGTTGATGTATGTACATATCTTTTATGATGTAAGTCAAAATGAGCTTGACAAAAATCCTTGAATATTTCCTTTAAAGGATTGATTCAGGATTTTGAAATAAGATTTTTTGTGTATAATTTCAGGTCAGGTCAGGTTTTTTTTGAGACCTGTACTGGTATCCTGGAACCATTACTACAGCTCCAGGGCCAGAGCCGAGTCGTCGGCGGCTCTTAAAACCGACTCCCCCATCGGATTTGTAAGGAAATCGATGAGGAGGGTAATGGTTACACGGTAGAATGAGAAAAAAGAAGATCTACCTAGCTACAAGGGCGTCAGCTCTGGAGAGCTAATGGGGCCATCCAACACATGCTGCCTGTGTGGGCAAAAGTTGGACCCAAAGGCTAGGCCCACGCCGGATAACTGTGGATTGACGTCAGGAATAAGGGCATCCGGTCAATTATGCTTTTGCTCCAATAATAATCAAACAGCAAGTATGTCTGAGTGTGATGTGAATACGCCACCCTCGGTTGACGGGACACAAAACCGGATTTAAAACTTTGGTCTGAACTAAACTAATCAAATAGTCAACAAAATTGAAAGAGGCGCATTTTAAAGGGATAGAGGATATATGCGAGGAGAGATTGAAAAAATGTGCGAAATGCATTTTTTTAACTTTATAAATCAATGGGAAAAAATGCGTATACAATTCCATATAATGTGTCATTCGGTTCTCCCGCAGGAGCGAGCGGATGCTTTCTTATAAAAATCTACACTAAACACAGCAGCCGATTGTGGTTTACAACAGTACAGAATATGTTGTCAGAAATTTCCAAATTCATTGAATTCAAAGTTCAATCGATCGATATCGGTCACATTCAGGAACAGCAGCTGGGCATGGGGAGCGCTTACTGCATTACCGCATTTGCATAAGCATAAGCCCGGTTTCTAAAGGTCGTTATCGACTCAAAGCCAACCACGCAGGTTTATGGTAGGCATATCAATGCCAGTAACAAAAAATACCAAAAATATTGAATTTTGATGATTTTTTTCAATGTTTCGATTTAGCAAATCGTTCCTAATTCTTCTCGTATTCCAAAGTTTGAAAGATAATCCAGATTTTGCCTTTCATAGAGTTAACCTTTTAGTAGTATAGAACAGTACCCAGAGGGATACGTGCCATACTCAAACTTATGGATCCGGAATTTTATAACAAAGTTGTGATGTTCTATATGAAGGGCATCAATTTGAGCTTAGCTATTTCACATAGAGATTAGTATGTGGACACATTATCTACATGCCAAAAAACTTGATTTGTTTGAAAATTGTAAGGGTGCCATTCTGGGAAATCTGAGCCAGCCGTAGAGTGTCGTACAATTTTATTTAGGTTTTGTCAATTTTGTAAAACATAGTCCCAATGGAGTAGTTTCCCAATAAACCTATAGTGCAAAATTTTATTTTTAAATGTACAAGCTTCTTCATTGGCTGGGGTGATCAGAATTGTACACAATTGGCCCCCCCCCAAATAATCATTCATTAATATAACAGCTAGCTAACTATTCAAAGTCTAATAAAAGTTACATAGTTTAGATATGGATCAAGTTTGAAAAGGGTCGGGTCACCAACACTACAATTGTGTCAGTCACTAAATGTAAATTTCCATTCATACTGTATTGTAAGGTCACCACAATGCACTTTCATTGATCCCATTGTGTTCAAGCACCAAAATGCAATTTCCCATATATCCCTTTGTGTCAAGTCACCAAATTAACTTTCACATCATTTGTTCAAGTGCAAAATACAATTTTCTTAATTTATGCCCACTGTGTCAGGTCACCCAAATGGCAACTTTCATTCATTCACATTGTTTGTGTCAAGTCACCAAATGCAACATTCCAATATATCCCTTGCTGTTCAAGTCATCAAACTGTGACTTTCCATTAATTTGTGTTCCAAGTAGCCAAATCACAACGTTTCCATTATCCCATGTGATAAGGCTCACCAAATGCACTTGCATTCATCACATTGTGTCAAGTCACCAACTTAACTTAAGTCACCAAATGAACTTTTCATTCAATTGCAACTTTCCATTATCTATTGGGTGAAGCCACCTAAATGCAACGTTCCATTCACCGACTTGGTCAAGGCACCAAATGCAACTCACATTCTCAAATGTGTCAAGTCACCAAATGGTAATTCCATCATCACATTGTGTTCAGGTTCACCCCCAAATATACTTCCTTAACAAATGTGGTAAGTCCCCAAATGTGATTTCCTTCATCCCAATGTGTCAGGTCACCAAAAGAATAACTTCCTTATCAAATGGTGTCAAGTCACCAAGTGTGACTTTCTATTCATCCCAATTGTAAGTCACCAAAGGCAACTTCTATTTATCCCATTTTGTCAAGTAACCAAATGCAAACTTCTATTTATCCCCATTCTTCAAGTCCCCCAAAAGCCAAAATTTCCATTTATAAAATTGTTTCTAAGACCAATATGCGACTTTCCAGTAATCCCATTGTGTCAAAGTCACAAATGCAACTGTTCATTCCCCTATAATATCAAGTCACCAAATACAACTTATGTTATTCCGCGGTGCAATGTCACCAAAAATGCAACTTTCTTTCATCCATGTGTTAAGTCCCAGGAAATGCAAATGGAATTGTGTGGGTTCTTGTGTCAAGTTCTACAAGGAGGGAAGAGAAAGCATTCATATTTGGGGGTTGGTGATTGATGACATCATTAGTGAAACTATGATTTTTCGAGAGTAATAGAAAATCCAGGTGATCTGGGTTGTGATGTGGCATTCATTATGGCACATGACTGAAAAGCAATAGATTTCACTAATGATGTCACTGGTTTTTTGTATATTCTTTTTTTGTGCCCTGTTTTATTGGAAATGAATGCCCCATAAAGATTGGTGTTGGTGATCATCTCATTTACTGGGACTAAGTCACCAATGCAACTTTTCATTCATTCCATATGTAAGGTCACCAGATACAACTTTCCATTATCCCATGCGGTCAAGTCCCCAAATGCCAACTTCCCATACATATCCCACTGTGTCAAGTCACCAATGCAACTTTCCATTATTCCATTGTATAAATGTACCAAATGTGATTCCCCATTCATCGAATTGTGTCAAGTCACCAAATTCAACTGTACTCCATAAAATTGTTCTACCACTGTGTCAGTAGCAAATGCAACTTTCCATTCATCCCTTGTGTCAGGTCAACCAAATGCAACTTTTTGTTTATCCCACTGGTGTAAAGTCACCAAATGCAACTTTCCATTTATCCTATTATGTCAAGTCCCCAAATGCAAACTTCATGTATCCCATTTTGTCAAGTCAACAAAGCAAACTTCTATTTTATCCATAGTGAAGGAGACCAAAAATGCCGGACTGCCATCATTGTGTCAGGTCACCAAATGCCCCTTCGTCCCAGCTGCGGGTAATATTAAAATAACATACACAATCTAAAACTTACCCACTACAGCAACAGCTCACCATCCTGCTGTAAAGATTTGATGTCAGATGAATTAAATTTGAATTCTTATGTAATTTTTACCACTAACCTTAATGAATCCCATTATCACCCACTCACTCTGATCTTGGGGTTTTCTAGAAGGTGAATGAGGACCAGTGCGGCAACGATTCGTCGCGGATTCTGATATTACACTGCATTCTTACCACCAATCGTGACTAGGTTATCTGATGAACTGAAACAAACTATTCAACCAAGTCAGTACTTGTTAGGTCTATATAAAAATACAGCATTCACCAAATGCATGTGTCATCTGCTGTCACAGTTTGTTAATGGAAACAAGGTCACATGGGTCACCACATGTGTGACACTACCAAGGATCACCAACTTGTGTGACACTACTTAAGGACCATGGTAGCCAAGTGTCATGAAATCTAGCAACAAATGGGCAAACACCAAGCAATTTGATAATCTGACAATTTTTGACAAACCAATAGTGACCTCTAGATGACCGTTGACCCCCTCTTCAGGGGGTGACTTGTGGGCACTAACCCCAATCACCATTAAGTAAGCCCATTGATATACTACCTGTCGCAAGGAGCGTAGCGAATTTTTATGACATCACTTCCGTCGCGTATTGGAACATCGACTGCCGTTATCTAATCGATAAATCGCTAGCATACCCAAGCGACTTGACGCAAGCCCGTTGACTTGAATTCAACTCAATTGCTCCGACGCTCCCAGCGACTTCGACGCTGGAAGCGATTGAAAAAACGCCGACAAGGTTATCCATCCCTAACATAGCGATTTTACAGTCGCACGCTGCGACGGCAAATATATCATGGGCATAGTGCCATGAAAAATGAGTATACATATATTTAGGGTTAACATTTGGTCAACATTTTACCACAGACATCCACTGACAGATGAAAAGACACACACAGACACGACGCACACAAAGACAGGCACACACAGGACACGCACACACAGACCCACACACGCACACTATCAAAGCATCCATATGTGCCCTCTTACAGATGATACAAAAATTGTGATTGATTTGGGCATTAAGCTGTCTCCTGCAACAAGAAAGTTTACAAAACTATACAGAACCAGAACATATGTGTGCATCACCCTAACCAAAGTTCACGCAATCTCATTCCATTGAAGAGTTAGAGTGGAAAGTAATCACGCATCTATCCAGTGTTCAAGTGAACTCTTGCTTTAAGGTGCAACAAGAGTTTAACAGTTGTGCCTAAAAAATCGAAAGTACTAAATTTTGCACTGATAATGTACATGAAAAGCTTTCCATCAAAAAATACCATAGAAAGGATAAGCTCAGAAAATGTTTCTTGGTAAAAAATGTAAAATTCTTAATTTTGTCTAGGAAGCAACATACGAAAATTCAGCTAGGTTTACATTGACATATAAGCAAATCAAAATCCCCGTTTTTTTCTTTGAAACATCTATGTAGCAAACACAAGGTAAGAGTCTATGAGTGTCTAATCTTCTGAAATTACTATTACATAAGACCAAAGTTGGATGCCTCAAGATCCTCTTGTTGCACCTTTAATAAAAAGGTAGAGTGGATTAATCGATTTCAAGGAAATATGACAAAAGAGTCATTATATTCAATAACATGCAACTAAGTAAAGAAAAACATTTTAGCACCAAAAATTCGTCATGCTATATCAACCCTACTAAGTTTCATGGCATCACAAACAAGTTTCACAAATTTTTGTCGGTGCATCACATACGTTCTATCTCATATTTTTGACATTTTTATGAAAATTTGGTGGGTTAAATATGATGTGAACTCTTCAGAATTAGAGAATTTCAGACTTGGATCTACTAATTAATGAGATATGAATTAGCCAAATTGATCGATGTGCATTAATTCAAAGTTATTTTTACATACCGTGCAATGACAAATAACAATGCAGTTCCCGTTATTTTTTTAGCTCTGAAAATAGCGCGTCCCAAAATGGACGGCACAAGTTTTCACGCTAGTAAAAAATTGCGTCCGGCCTCGATTTTTTGCGTTCGGATCATAGTTTCATGTCGAGAAGTCAATGTGCAGTGCCGGAAATTCGCTCTCCCGCGAACCCAATTCCACCTAAAGTTTGCTGAACATTTGCGAGAACCAAAACAGGTTCAACAGTATTTTCCAGTTGCTAAAACAAAAGTTGTATTTTTACTTTAACCTACTACAACTAAACACAAGTTCCTCGTGCCTTCCGACTCATTTACGTACTTTGGCAATGTTGACACTGCGTATTTGGTTCAATTCAATTACAAAATGTCTCGATACAAAGCTTTTATCGGCCGCATCCTAATAAATTATATGGACTTTATCATTATTTCTCAGGGATGAAAAACATTAACTAATTTTAATCACATGAATTAAAATGAAAATATGCCTAGTTCTAAGTAAAATGAGCTAAAGTACCACAAGAGATATTTGGTAAATGAAAAATAACAAAATGATTTGTCACAAGCTAAAACCAGGCCTGATTCAAACTTTAAATTAACCTGTCAGCATTTAAAGAAGATAACAACACCCATGTCGTCCATTTATTCTACGCCTAGTCGAGGGCAAACACAAAGCAATGCAAAACGAATGGGGTCAATGGGCGTTGTGAAATCCACAACAAAACAAACACAAATTCCTTGAATTTCTTATGGGACATGGAATATAAAGACGAGCAAGTTTATTTATGAGTTGAGAACGATAACTGTTAGTATCCAGTACGAGTAAAGCCAGTCCACTGTGCACCAGGGACAATTTTCTACTCCATGACTACAAAGTATGCTTCCGAAACAGATATCCCATGTACCGGTAGGCCATTTTCCCAAGAGGGGATTTCCCCACAGGGCCGGGTTTTCCCGTTGCTGGGCAGGGATTTCCAACACGTGTGTTTAAGTTGTTTTTTTCTTAGTAGTTTTATTCCAAATTTTAAGTCCTTGCTCTGAATTTATTAGAAAGATTATTTCTATATATATTTTAAGGTTATTTTAATTTTTTACTTGTGTTTGTTTGCCACTTGGTGTTATTAATTAGTTTAATCGTTAATGGATATTGACCAGAGGTTTGATGAAATGAAAAATTGTCAATCTTCCCATCCCACATGTTTTTCTGGTTGTTTGCCGATCTGTTACATTACATCGAATCTTATTAGGAGGAAGCGGCAATTGAAACCATGGCAAAGGGTCTCTGGGGTTTCCCGAATTATTGCAATCATAAAACCTGGTTGCATTTGTGGAGGAGGGTCGCTCATGACATTGGTCAGGTATTGTTAAAACTAGGGGAGAGAACAATCACATTGTTTTTTTTTAACTTGAGAGTAAAATACTGAGCAGATAGAAGTGAAAAGTCATGTATTTTAAATGTGAATGTAATGTGAATTCTGCGCGTCCAGACGGACAGGAGGGGCTTGTTGAGGGATGAGTCAGATAGTGCGGTCCGACTTTTAAAAAGTGTGCCATGGACGCAAGACGAGCCTTAACGGGCAACCCTGTTCAATATGTGATACACTACAAATAACGTACATGCATACTTTAAACATGGCGGGATGAATACGTTACATCACCGAGCTTTGTGTTTCTATCTAAGAATCGAAATTGATAAGAGACTAGTATTTATCACATATACCGATCTATATCAAAGCTGTATCACATAGAGGTTATCGACAATAGATCACTATGTGATGCACTGATACGACAATGCGCATTTTTTATAATAAGGTGATGAATACGTCCACATACTGGTCTATATGTGTTCTATCTCAGACAATCATTTGAAAAAACAAAAAAAATCTTGTAACATTACTGAAATCTCCAGTTTTACGGTAATATTTTAACAGTGTTGGCTAGACAAACCAGCATTTATTTTTCACTGAATTAAAAACTCTGAAGGGTTTTCTTGATGATATTTCCTTTTTGCCTGGTAGTAAATGACGTAATCGGTAAGTTTCGAGCTATACGAAGGAAGATTTTCAATGACGATTCCTCAAAACACGATTTGTGAGATCGGGTAAGTATATTGAGAAGCCACAAGATTTGTCAATTTTCACATATACTGCATTTGAAGAACTCACACAAACTGGCCATAGCTTAAAATTTCAACATTCGATTAAGAATATGTATTTTGTGGTGTTCGTACATGCTCCTTCAAAAAATAGGGGACGCAATCCCAATAGTCGGTCCGATATGTGGTCAAGAGTATAAGCAAATATTAACCCTAAAGTGACCCTGAATGACCTTTGACCTTCCATCTGCTACCCCACATAAGAGAATCATTGTCTCAATGTATAAGCACCAAGTAGAAATTGAACCATCACTGCAAATCTTAAAAGCTAAGTAAATTGCAGTGCCAAACTAACAAGGTGTATACTGACCATAAAATACCAAAGTGTACCTGATATGGACCTTGACCTCCTATCTGTTGCCCCCCCACATAAGCCTCTTGTCTCAATGTATAAAGCATATTCAAGTATGGAACTTGATCCATCACTGACAATAAAAAGTTACCATTAAGGTGAAAAAAAAGAGTGTTCAAAAGGTGTATACTTCATGTTTGGGACACAGACAGAAAGACACAAACACGCAAAATTCATGCCGACATAAGGTCTTTCCGTTTGCATAGATGGCCTAAAAAACTACATTCACAGTGATTCTGTTTTATTACGCCTATGATCTGCCTGGGGAAGACCATGTAGTGTGAATACTTACCTGAAACCTGCTCCAGCAATAGTAAGTGAGGTACCTTCCCCCTGTCCTCCCCTCGGTGGGGCAATGTGAAGTCAATAACTGGGGTCATATCACGCCGATACTGCCAGGCAAGGTGATGTGACTGGTGAGCCACTGAGTAGGGTCACCGTGATGTCACAATCCTCTGTGTCTGACTTCACCTGTAATGTAAATAGTGAAATAAATCGATATGGCTTAGCAAAGAGTATTCACATCATAGGAGATTTCGGCATTTGTGATTAGTTGAGAGCCTAGTCCTAATTCAAAACAGTGTAATTAGAGAATAAAGGATGTTTTTAGCCTATGCCGTGATCCTCATCGTGTCATACTCAACGGGCGACCGCATTATTTTAAAGTAGAACACTGGGGCGCAAGGCCGCGGTTTTACGCTAAAATATTTTGTGTATCGCCCGTGTGATAGACATGATAGATACAACAGCCAGAGGCTTAAAAACAATTCCTTTATATCTCCAATCTTTAACACCTTTACAAATAAGAAGCGAATTTTATAAAATTATGTAGATTTTAACCCAAGGAAACCCACGCCAACTACCCCACTTTTTTAAGCGATCAGTCCATGTTTACTACGCGCCCTTCAGATGGCCCGAGCAGTGCATATGCGTAGCGCATTGACGCGTACCCCTGGCTGGTGATATCGCCCAATATCCACACGGCAAGAAGCACCACTTAATTTTAAAAATGCAGTTAAAAATCTCAAGTGTTTAAGAATGCCCTTAGTAATCTGATTTCTGATCAACTGTTGGGGTAGGTATGTAGAAATAGGTAGACATGTGTACAATGAGCATGGCTTCTACAGCATTATTGTCTCAAAATAAATATTGAAAGCCCAATATACTTGACTATTAATAAAAAAAAAAAATCTGTAAACCGCCAATGGCGGTATGGACCGGATTGCTTTTCCCAGTCACTTCTGGGTGTTGAATACTATGGATGTACTTGTGTATGTATAGTTCCATACTTAGCTTCCAAGTATCTCCAATACAGGCACACTAAGATCCAGGGGATGATCCCCGGGGGAATGGCTTACATGGTTGTATGGCTTTGCCCTCCTACAATAAACCTAAGTTGGCTACCCGAGAAAAAAAAGATTTGGCAAAATGTTGAACTTTTTGGAAATGTTTACTTTTTTGACATTTCCCCACCCCTGTCAGACCCAGGGAGACCCTGGAGGATGGATTACATGGTTAGTAGGGACTTGTGCACTCCTACAATATAGCCAAGTATTTCTACATCTAAAGACTTCAGAGAAAAAATCTGTAAACCGCCATGGCGGTATGGCGGATTTGCTTTTTCTCCCTCGGTTGTGCAGCCGGGGCATTGAATAATATGGGTGTACTTGTGTATGTATAGTCCATAACTTGATTCCAAAAGGGGAGACCAAAAGTCCATAAGCCAGTCTCCTCATGGAAGGCACTTGAAGCTAAGTGGACTGTTGGACCCAACGCTCAACAAAACTCCATAGCGGGCAGTTAGACGGTCCGCTTCCTAGGAGCTTATGAAAGCCTAGGTTCTAAACCTTTCAGTCTATAACTAAAATAATATGAGTTTTTGGCTCTCTTAACTCATCTAGAAACCAAATTGACTTTTTGGGGGAAACGTTGACCTTTTTTTTGGACATTTTCCCCCCCCCTTTCAGACCCAGGGAGGACCCTGGGAGATGATTACAATGTTACATGTGGCTTGTCCCTCCTACAATATACTTAATTTTGACTACTCTAGCGTCATCTGGAAACAAGTTATGGCAAATGTTTACTTTTTTGTGAAATGTTTTTCTCTTTTTTTACATGTCCCACCCCCCTTCAGACCTAGGGGAGGTCCATTGGGGAATGAAATACATGGTTAGTAGGGGGTTGTCCCCTTCCTACCACATACCTACGTTTGACTACTCTACTCATCTTGAATAAGTAATGCAAAATGTTTACTTTTTTGGTGAAATTTTGACCTTTTTTGACATTTCCTTCCCCACCCCCTCTGTCAGACCCAGGGGATGACCCTGGGGGAAATGGATTACATGGTTATATGCCTTGTGCCATCCTACATATATCGACGTTTGGGTACCTACTCATCTGGAAAAAATTTATGGCAAATTTACCTTTTTGATGAAATTTTGACGGTTTGAAGACATTTTCCTACCCCTATGACAGACCTAGGGGAGAACCCTGGGGGAATGGATTACTTGGTTAGTAGGGCTTGTGCCCCCCGACAATACTATCTAATCTAATTGGGTTACTCTCGCTCAATCTGGAAAAAAGTTTGAAATGTTACCTTTTTGTGTCCAGACCCACACAACATACATCCTTAACAGTACATACAAACTCCATCAGTACATCCATACATTGCCAATTTCATAGCCGGATTTTTGCTATACTCAATCCGTCCAACAAGAGGTATGGCAAAATGTTGACCTTTTTGGGGACATGTTGACCTTTTTGACAGGTGAGAGGTGGGGGGGGGGAGGGGGAGAAGGGTGGGGTGTGTCTCCCCGCCTCTTTCCATTCCCAGTGTCTGACCCTGGGGGTATGGATTACATGGGTAGTAGGGGATTGTGCCCCCCTACAATATACGGATTTTGGCTACTTCTAGCTCATCTAGAAAAAAAATTTATGGCAAATTGTTTGCCCTTTTTTGTGTCCAGACACAAGCACAACACTTACATACTAACGTACTTTACATACATAATAATCTAATAATAATATTTATATAGCGCCTTTTACCATATGCACAATGCCGCTGTAAAAGAGAAAAAATCAGATCAAGGAAAAAGATGAGCCTTTGCGATTTCATAAGCGGTTTTGCTAACGCATCCGCCAAAATATTGCTACGCAATCCGTCCAAAATGTATTTTTTGGAATATGTGTTGACTAAAACAACTAAACTGCTTTCAATATTCTGCTGTTAGTGCACATTTCGAAGCACACCCTAGTCTGAATGGAACATCTCCCATTTTGTACCTCATCGTGCTGTTTTTCTCAATTGTGAAGAGATGAAACATGAAATGAAAAGATGACTGATTGCAGCTGATTTTGGAGGATTTAAGGTACAAACAGCAAATCCTGATGTGTGAACAGGTTCACTCCTGATTTTCATGAGTTAACCCTAGTTTTGTGGCCCCGGGCGCCGGCCTGCCCACGTCCAAAACAAGCTTTCTCATGAATACTATGATGAACCCCTAATTCATAATGTTTTGAGAGGGGGTTCACAGTCAGGCCGTCGGGTCGCGTCGTACGCCCTGCGCCGCCCCTCGGGGCCAAAATAAGCGTTTACTCATAAAAGCCTTAGGTAACCCCCTAATTCATAATGATTTTGAGGGGGTTCACAGTCATAAAAATTTGATCAACATATGTGATACACCAAGCATTTGATAATTCTGACCAATTTTGGCAATTGCCTGTAGATGACCTCTGACCCACTTTTGAGAGGATCTACTGGCAGGGCCGCCTCTAGCACCATTACCTGCAAGTGGTTAGTGGTTTCATTTATTAATTTTCCCAGTATCATATGACTTTTGAATCAGATCCTCAAGCTCTCCATGGGCGACGGTTCGCAACACGGACACTCTCACAGCAGTTTGTTATGGAAACACTAACTTCATGTTGCGATCACAGGACTTCTACATGAAACCTTTACCTCTGCAAGTGCCAGAAAAATGGTGTGCAATTATTGGGCAAACAGTGGGCAATTATGTGTAGGGTTACCTTTGGTCACATTGTTACCACGACAACCACAGACACACTACCACAGCAATCCCTATGTGAGGCTTGCTTCACAGACAGACAACAAAAAAATAAATCTATCTTTTACATTTAGACAATTTTCAAATAAAGTCCACGGCTGAGCATGTTAGCTTCTTGCTGCTAACCTAGAAATCTTAACGCTCAATCAAAAATGAAAACTTAAAAAGAAACGCCTTGTTGCTGTCAAAATAAGGTCAGAAAAGTTTAGTATTAGTTGGGCCATGTTCGGGGCATCGTACAGCTTACGCCTTTGAATAAATCACAACCACCACATCCATTCTAGACTTACTGACACGCTAGAAGTAATAGTTTAAACCAAATTTTTAAAATCCAGCATGTGCTGGATGGCTGCCTTAACGCCAGACCTGATCCCTTAAGGTGGTCTTCCTTTTTCATTCTACCAGGGTAAACCCATCTACCCTCTCATCGATTTTCCTTAGAACCCGATGGGTGTCGGTTTAGAGCCGCCGACTCTCCCTCCAGAGGAAACCTGACCCTGACTTTGCTCAATTTCTCAATTTTCTATAATCGTGTATCTACTAATAAAAAAACTGTTAGGTTGACACACATAACTTACTCTGCTTCCAGGACCAATCGCCTGATTTGTGCTGGTTTATTCAAGAATGGGCACTCATTACCACACACTGTACCATTTGTAGCGGGTCTTGTCTCCAAACCATAACATATTGTTAGTGATGCTGCTGCTGCCTCCACCAAAACTGGCTGTAAAAACCAAGATTAAAATAATCATTTATCGCTATGTTGCACTTTATTAAACACTTTTCCAACACACCTTACCATATTCTTCCTAAGATCTGACTAGGATCCTCATCAGCACTCACTAATCACATTAACAATTCTGATTTAACCCCCTGTTCACTACCACCTATACTCGTCCAACTCGAAGTAGAAGAGCGAGAGGTCGCATACATTTAATCGACGTTATGGCTATGGTGTAGGCAAAGCACAAGCTCACGCAAACTGAAAAGGCGCAATGTATACACGCGCGTCGCTACTTCAGACGAGACAAAGTTATATGTAACAATCGTCTGATTGGCTCATTACATGACCAAAACATGAGATGCCCCTCTGACTGAGTAACCAATCAAAGAGTTTTTTCTCTGGTAACCATACAACCATTCTTACAGTATGTCGGACGTGTTCATTACACGATATTACCTCCCAAGGAACCAATCAAAATATTGCTTCTGATAGATAGATAGGCAGGTAGTACCCAGGGGTTAACATTTTTAAACAGCTTTAGAAATTTTTGCAATTTCAAAAGAACACTTACTTTGAGACGGATCTGTAGATCCAACCATTAGCACATACTCAAAGCTTGCTGCAGAGATGGCATTGCCTACTCCATTCACGTGCAATTCTATCCCATAACTCCCTGCAGAGTGAGCTCCTACAATACATGTTATGCTATCATAACTTGCACTTGTTACCACACATTCTGTGCCATTAATAATCACTGTGTTGTCTGATGAGGCAATCCCAAATTTACTTCCGGATAAAGTGATGCTGTCTCCAGTTGCACCGCTACTTGGCACTGCTGCAGTTAGTTCTGGAGTCAAGTCAGACGAATACTCGTAATTTTTAGCTGGGTAGTCGATAGCACTGGAAGTCACTACCAGATTTTCAATAGCGGAGGAGTGAGAAGGTGTGATGCATTCAATCTCCGATATGCTAATATTTTGAATGGTACACTCAAGATCGTTAATGGCTACCATACACATGGCGTCGACATGGAACACCACTTCCTGGTGATTGTGTTAGCTGGCCACCTCTACGCTGCCAGTGCTTGGGGACACAGCATAAATTCCTCAGCCAGACTTTGTGAGGGTGTCTTGTCCATTGTCAAACCTGAGCAGCCGCTGTTGCCGCTATCAAGATATTGACGACCAGTTCTGCATCTCCAACAGGGACATATCCGACAGCCCACTGGACTCACCCGTTTCTATTGCGCATGTAAACTCCACATTCACTCCACCAACTGTAACAGTACCATCCCTCTGCGTACTCACTTGAAGCCTGGTAACCCAGAGATTGTGATGGTTGTAACTTGCCCCTCCTACAACTGTTGGAGATACTCCAGTCCCACAGGGGTGTTTTCAGCTTCATAGGTAAACCGACAAGCACTTCTCTGTTACAAACTTCAGCCTCAGCAAAGTTGATGGTGAGTTTGGGCTCAAAAGTCCCACTCTGCAGTTGTTTTGAGGTGACGCATTCAACTTCTTTGTAGCTGACCGTCACCACACATTAGCCCCACCTAGACAACACGAAACTTCACATGAGAAGCATCCGAGAACCGTCTCCAGATATCGGCAATTTGTTGCCACCTCTCCGTAGAACCAGCAAGCTAGAGAATCCCATCAATTGAGCGGCCCATGCGTGAAGGGTCACGACCTGCAGTCATCATGACCTGTTGATGGCTAATCACGATTGTTGACACAAGAGACGCTATGGGATGCCATGGACCAACCGGAAGAGAGTCCTCTGTATCAAGGTATCCATTCCTATAGGTAGAGTTGCAATTTGTTGGATCAAATGCATGGTCCCCAACTAGAATCTCATTCTGGCAAGGGATCCGTCTCCGCAGCCATTCCATTAATCTTGATGGTCATCAGGGAGTCCGGAGTTAGGAAGACGAGTGGGTGATGAATGGGAGTATAGCATTCATAGAAGGTAAAGAGAAGTGACTGGTGTCATCTACTGGAGGTACGGGAGGTTGTGCAGGAGGTGACAGGGCCTGTGGTGGAGGGACACACGCTTGAAGCAGAATGAGATAAAACACCTGAAACAACAATATAAATGGAAAAAAATACAAAATATCAGGCTTGTACAATTTGGCCATATCCATATACGCAATACCCTATGCAATCACACAAGTGCAGGCAATAATTGCACTGACATGGCAATATGTGATCAAAATTTAGGGTCTAGGCTTTTTAGGCTCTGCCAAATGAAGAATGCATAATTGTGTAGAGTCTTCTGAGCATAACATAAGAGACCATGCAAACCAAATACTAATTTACTAAAAAAATAATAAACTGTGTAAATAAATGTACTATTCAATTACTACTACCTTGACTTACGTAGGGGTTTGATAGGATTGAGGTTCATAAAAAGCATCTCTACACTCTTTACATATGCATTGGTCATTTACTCATCACAATTTCAGGGTTTAAAAAATCATACGTTTTTGCCATATTGCTGTTTTAACACCCTAATCGATGTACGCCCGTACATCGCCTGTTGGAAAACAGGAACAACTTTTAAGTCATATTTTTGTTACACATACATCTCCACATCTTATAAGTGCCCCTCCCCCAGGAACTCTTGACACTCCATCAGCATTTGCTGCTGGGGGGGGTGGGGGCGGGGGGAGGGGGGCCAGGTCATCCGGATGACGATGGGAATTTTGCTCCCTAGGCTTGCTTGCCTTGGTAAGCCCTGTATAGCAGTGCATGTACAAATATACTCTGTGACAACTAATCCCCTGTAGGACTCAGTGTGTCAAAGCCCACATCAACGTGTAAGTTAAATTGGAAGAGGTTTTGATTGCTTTTACTAGCAAATGCATTAGAACTCATACCTATAGATATTACGCTAAATGTTTTCAATACCAACACACCCCAGTGACCTGTTTGGATATGGCATCACATGTGTGATACAAACGTTTCTGGTTCGAATCCAGGCAGGTGCATGGCTGTTTTTTCAATGTTTATGTTTTATTATTCTTTTCAATGGCTTAATCCATTTACTTGTTAAGCTGGTTGTAAGAACTGGCTCATAGCTCTACAAGAACAGACAGCCTCTCAGATTAGAATGCAGAGGAGACTCGGACTACACACTCATGTAGAAGGTAGCATCGTATCCCAGGAACGTGGAGTAATAGTATGGGCTGGTGCAGTGAATGTGTAGTTGTAGGAACCTGTCATGGAAGAAAAGTAACATGGTTTAAAGTGAGCTCCATTCTATTTTTACAAACATCTTGAAGGGGGGCAGGGCTGTGATTGAGTTTTATGGAAAATCCTAAATTTGGTTTAAAAAACATGAAAAAACCAGCATAAAATGACCTAAAATGCTTAGATCGGGCTGAAATTAAATTAAAGTTGCGGAAATTTTGAAACTAAAAAATTTCATGAAATAAGGAAAAATCCTGAAGAACCACACCCCTGATCTTGTAACAATGTGTTTTGATTAAAGCCACTTACAGTGATTCACTCAAAAAGTCAAAATATTTGAAATTTGCAAGGAATAGCTTAAAAGTGAAGGATAAGTCTATAGAATTCCCATAAGTTAATTTGCACACTTGAAAACATTACAGAAAAAGGAAGACAAAAGCCATGCTTCAAAGATATGAATCTCCATTAGTTATGTGTATGATAAGTGGTCCGTATGGGCAGTAATGACAAAATATCCAATTCTGTCCTTATTAGGTGCTTTCACACTTAGCACATGTATGGTATGTTAGGATAGCTTTATTGTTACAGACATGCAAAAATCTGAATTTTTATTATTTTTTTTCAATTTTCTGATTTAGCAAATCACTGATAGTGAATTTAAGCATTAAGGTGGGTGACAGGGACGGAAACCTCGTCCCCCACTCTACTTCCCCATCAAAAATTTAATTTGGTATCATGAAAAGTTATTTTTTTTTCATTGAACCTGGTGAAATTGAAGTCCAGGAAATGTTCATTTGATGTAAAATATGTGTATTTATTTTTAACTGCTATCACTTTTTTGTCAAAGGTAGGAGTGGCTCATTCTGGTCAAAGGCTTTGGATCAGTTCCTCACTAAATTATACTTGTAGTAGGGTTATAAATGAGAATCCCATTCTAGGACTGTTGGGGGAAGAAGGTTTGAAGATGGGTTCCTATACTTTGAAGGGTGCCTGAATCAGAATTTTTGGGTTCAACATCTAGAAAATGGGGAACTTTGTAACAATAAGGGGGAAAAATTAGTACAGGGGTAAATTTGAAATTCAATCATAATTGTGTTAATATACACAATGTATATCGTCTTGTTTATAAAGGATAAAAAAGGTATAGTTGTATCGGTTCCCACTTAGTTATTCGGCTACAGCCCTGAAATGGGTCAGTCTCCTGGTGCAAAAAAAATCCCGAGCTCAATTTTGTTTGAAAACCGGTGTCAAATATTGCTCGGTCATACTGAGCAGAAATTTATTTCAATTTTTTTTGGGTGAACAGCTCTGTATACAATTTGAGGTTCACTTTTTGGTGACCCCATATCGAACCATGTAGACCCTTGTACATTTTCCCCACTAATTACTAACCAAATGCAAAACACTTGTAAAAATAAGGCAAGACAACAATTTGACACGGTTTTCAACAAATCGGAGCACTGGGTAACGTTTACCCCCCAGGATTACCTTGAACCTAATAGGCTGTACTTGCTTACTAAGTCGGACCTGGAACAAACTATACCTTTTTTAATCCTTATAATGAGACAAATACATTGTTGTACATTTAAACACACTTTTGAATTGATTTTCAAATTTACCCCTGTACTAATTTTACCCCCTATTTACAAAGTTCTCCCACATTTTCCAAGGTGTGACCCAAACATTCCGATTCATCATCCTTCAACTATAGAAACATCTTCAAACCTTTTCCTCACACTTCCTCAGAATGTGATTCTGATTTATATCCCGACTATTAGCATAGAGTAAATTTGCTGTACTGAGGTAAAAAAAAAACATCGTCCTCGACCGTTGGTGTCGCACTGCCGTCCGTTTAGAGAATGATATCCTACATGACCTTTGACCTTGATATGTTGACCGTTTGACCTCATCAACAATAGGGATCCATGGTTCACTATATTAAGTTTGGTTCCAATTGATCTCAACTTTCAAATGAGGTCAATTTTACATTTTCAACCTATTTTACAATTGACCTCCGATACCTTTGACCTAGGTATTTGACCTTTGACCTCATCGACAAATGAGGGATTTCCCATGTTTGTTTTTTTTTACACCTATATTCACAAGTTGGGTTTAAATCCATCAAAGTAATGAGGATATTACAGGCCAAATGTTAACCTTTTCACAACAGACAAACAACAACAGACATCAAACAACAACAGACATCAACTACAACAAACCAGACAACGGTGGACAAGTGTTCCCTAGGTGTCTTCCTGCCTTAGGGCAGGCGGACACAAAACTAGAGAGGCCGGGTGGAGGAAAAAAGAATCAATTGATCATTGTACAGTGCATCTGAAAATTAGTCACGATAAAAACAACCTTTCTGGTTTGGGCGCAATTGATGGTTGGGTTTGGGATTGGAATCGGAATTAGGGTTGGGGTGTGGGTAGGGTGGATGGCATGCATGGCATGGAATGGCATGGCATGGCATGGCATGGGATGGGATGGGGATGGATAAGAGTTAAGATTTGGGTTGGGATTGAGGGTTAGGGGCATAATAAGAAAATATACATAGAGTAAGGATACATTAAATTAAGATGAGTCGATGAATGTTAAATAAAATTTTGTAAATCCACCCCGTCCCACCACTCACCCATACCAACACTTATACTTCCTACCTTTGCATACCTAGGCAGCTCTAAAAAAACCTGTGCACATCATATTCCACAGAGTCCAATCAGCAGTCTGTTGTATGTGTAGCATATACCGTTTTTTAAAACATATGTAGGCCCAGCCATTCACAGGACACTGTATCACCTCACTTGCTATGTCCACTAGTTGAGGGTTCACTTGTAGGCCTGTACCATAATCTGTCAGTAGACCATGCATTACTGCCTCAGTAAAAGATAAAAAATCAATTGCGCTATACCACTGAGTTAATTGCAAAACTTTAGAAATGTGATCTACAAACCTCTGTGCTTCCATCTGACCTTTCATGATTTAATTTTTTTTAATTATTTCAATTTTTTATTGCCACAATCAATAATAAACTTAAAATTGCAACATAATACTTAAAATCAATATAATTTAAATCAAATAACAAAAACCAAATATTATATGAAGCTCAAGGAAACTGGCGAGCACAGACTAAATAAGACTAAAAATACACGTTCTCGAACCCGGACCTCTCTCGCTTTCCAGGCGTGAGATATTACCACCAAGAATGACGGGTACATGGCCGTATAATGATAACATATCAAACCTCTCCATTGCAACAAAAAGACATATGAAACAACAAACTGAGTGCCCTGGCAGGGAAGACCAACGTGAAAATGAGGCACTGCTTCAAAAGTGGCTAACTTATGACCCTCACAAATTTAAGGACAAAATGAGGAGTGTTGACAACATCACCACACACAGCCATAAACTCATATAAAATCATAAAATTAGATACATAATAATTAAGACTACTATTGCACTCACAAAGAACCACATCAATTAACATTTTGACCTGCAACTGGAACTACAATCTTGGACAAAAGTGTTGGCACATTTTCTTAATGTCACGTAAAAATCGTCCCCCTCTCCCCCGGAACAAGTTGAAATCTGAAATTGTGTTACAGTGCGCCTAACAGCACTCAACATTGATCGGTGGGGAAGGGGAGGTTTTAGGGTTAGCAAAGGCGCAAGCTTGATACCAAAAAAAGTTCATTCGATTCTTCAAAAATGGCCTAATTATGTCAATGATAAAAGAGCTGATTTCCACAAGGTGTGCCAAATAACTTTGACAAAGATTGTAGTAAGGTGTGTTTTACACTTTTAAAAAACATGAAGGCTAACGAAACTTTGTCCGAATATCATATGGTAAGATCTCAAAATAAAACTGAAATCTATTGAAAACAGTGATTTAAAACTGTCAGTCCTTCATAGGTATGATGAAAGTTAAGAAGCGCTGTGCATGGCGTGCATTGGTGGCGATATAATTCAAAGGATCGATATCATACACGGCCTACAGAACCACTGAAAGGGGATTAGCGATAATGAAGAGAGAATCGAAATGGGGAAATGCATGTTTTTAACTTATGGGGGAACTCAGGGATAAGTGTGTACAATTTCATATACCTGCTTTAATGTTGAAACAAACCAACAAAAAGTGAAAAAATGAAGTATTTGAGGAAATTTGTCATACCGCTCCTGCAAATAGACATACAGCGATGCGCTGCACTAAACAGCGATGTGGGTTACACCAGTACAAACTGAACAAAGATCAATAAGTTTGTGTTTGAGGTCAAAACTGTATTGATCATGGTACACAATAAATCATGCTGACAAAAGCTGTGGATCTTGCAACTGGACAAGGATTTTGGATCACAAGTAGTAATTTTGATACGCACATATAGGAATTACAGAAGCCAGATAAAACAGTATGCATTGTCTTTAATACAGGATTTCAAGCCAACCACTTGACAGGTATATTCGCATATCCATGCCAGTAACAAAAATATAATAAAAAATATGAATTTTGTGATTTTTAGATGTTTCAGATTAGTAAATCCTGCTAATCCCTTTAATAGGATAAGCCCCAGGATAGCAAGATATAAATACCTATATGCAAGAGTTCTGAGAGTCAACTTTTAAGACTACGTTTGTCATAAAATATGTAGTTCCACCTCTGGGTGCAGGGATGCATGAACAAGCAAGTCTCGTTTGATTTTTGATTGGAACTTAAATATGCATTAGTAAGATATTATTGGCATACATCACTACTTTTCAGCAAAATAAGCTTTATATTTCATTATAAAAGGAAAATTAAAAAAAAACATTTCTTTTTTTGGCAGTGCAATAATATTTACAATGTCTACGTCCGAATTGTTTTTTTCCCACTTCATGTCAGCCATCATACAAGATGGCTGCCAATATCACAGACTACCTTCATGCTTTCCCTGGTTATCCACCGACACACATTAAACTCTGGCATGGTCACACACAGTATCCCTGTAATCGGTTACTGTCTCCACCTTACAGTTTAACATCTCCAAAGAGATATTAGCTTGTGGAAGCTGATGTTCCAAATCCTTCCCCTTTTAGGGTGATTCGGCTTCCTCCGCTATGGCCCTCACTGTCAGGGATATGCGGTCCCTGAATGAATGTATTGGATTTGGGTAGACTGATCTGCAGGTGTTTTTAAAGAGAAGATCATTCAGACGACTATATCTCATGAAATTGACCAATTCATGGCCAACGGAGGCAAGTTTGACTTAGGTCTACCATCTTTTCAAAGTATCTCTGATTGGTGCATTTTATGCTGTAGCATGATCTAAGTACAGACACCAATTTCTTCATGGGAGTACCTGTGAATAGCTGTTAAGAGTAGCCACAGAGACCACCTGCATGGGTACCACATCCCCGGCCGCAAAGTGGGATAATCATCCCCTAGTACACATGCCGTACTTAAACCACTAGTCACCCCATTGGATACCTGGTGGGTACTCCACTGCAATGAGCTTAAGCTTGAGCTCTCTGTATTATTTTAGTACTTTTTACCATTTTAACATTTTGGGATCAACATGTTAAATGTTTTTTTTTTTTTTTGTTTACACACAATGTCATATAGGGTTTTTGGTGATCTCAACTCAAATATAGATGTTACTAAGCCTTGAAAATGGTCAGAAGTCATAAATAACAGATGGACTGTTTTGCGCCCTCTATGGTCAAAGTGCCTGCCCTACAATACAGCCGTAGGGGTAACCTGTGAGGTACTCCCGTGGCGTAGCTCCTCGGTACTCCACTACTGGTGGCACTTATCGGTACGTCAGTCTCTAGCACAGGCAACTGCAGATTACACTATAGGATGGGTACTGGCGAAGTAAACAAAGCTGCTCTCCACACCCAGTGGGGCTTTTGTGTACTTTGCAAGTACTTAGTTGTTAGGTACTACATCAATAATCTATCAAGGGGTACCCTTGGAGTAGAGCTAAGAGTAGCCTAAGCTCTGGTTACAACATGAGTAGGAAATAGTCCTCCAAAATATTTGTAACCGTACAAGCCTTAAGTTTTTGTCCCTCCATGGCTAATACCATCACATCATCTCAGGTATAACCAATACCATTGCCCCAATAGACTGGGCACAATGTGTGCAGTTGGATCAGTGCTCGCCTCATAATCATAGGTTTATGGGTTCGCGCCCTGCTGTCGCCAATGTGCTGTGCACCGGGCAAAGCACTTTAACCTTGCTTGCCTCTCCTCCACCCAGGAGTCTAAATGGGTAACCAGCATATGCTGGGACTGCAAACAAGACTCCCTGTGCGGAGGTTGTGCGAACCCCCCCAGCAACATTTATCTGAGGAGTCTGGCTCAACCCAAAGACAGTCGGATGTCACTCAGCCTGCAGGCGCACCATTTTTTTTAGACTGGGGGGGGGTAAATTACTGTATTATCACTTGCTTAGAAATTCAAAGATTCACAATTGAAGACTGTAGAATAAGAGTACTTAAGTTCGCAACTTTAGTTCTAAGAAGATGTCTCCACACCTTTTTCATAACGCATTAAATTAAAATATCGAAGCTATCATTCGAAAAGTTGTACAAATTAATTGGGTGTACATGTTGTTTTTATTTTTGCCAAAGTTGAGGTGAAAATGACAATTATAAAACTGCAACCATTTTTTTTAAAAAGCAAGATTGGGATGAGTTTTGTTCACTTAGGTACTTTTTATTCTACACTCTTCAATTGCTGAAATTCCCATATCCCTAACATGGTTTGGGCTTGCAAAATTAGGAGCTTTAAAAATGCCAATTCATTTTTAATTATTTGATTTATATTTATATACTTTCTACCCCCTCCCCCACCCAACCCATTGCAATATCTACTAGAGCTTTGTTTTAAAGAAACCTTACCTAATATCAGCAAATCCCTGGTTGCCAACTGTCCCACTTCCACTTCATAGGTCCCTGGTTCGTGTCCTGAAGTTGCACACAATTCAGTTGGCGACTGTGATGTGACTTCACACTCTACTACATTACCTATGCTCACTGTTGCACCACTGTCACCAAGCCATCACCGTTATTGTAAGCACACCGCCACCTATAGACAACAGACAAATTAATTTTTTAATCGCCTTACAGGCGGCACTGGCATTTTCACAAAATATAAAGTTCTTCAATTTGCTCTCAAATAGTCACGCCATTGGAAGAACATAGATATATTTTCCACATAAATAACAGACCCCAAAACCGATAGGGACTGATATGAGGCTCCCAGACCAACATCCATATCCAGGTAATTTGTAGGCAACTTTGAAGTTTTCCATAACTTTAAATCACAATGTGTATTTAACATGAATATTTTTGACTGCGTACTCACTCATATTAAAACCACGAAGGTTATAGACCTGTCAAACAAAACAGTGTGCATAGCGGTGAGAAACATCATACGGAGTGCGTGTTTCTTGTGTTAAAAGCCATTTTCGTCCGTCTGCCTGCTTAACGTCACCGGCGACGTTAAATTATAAATCGTTCTGTTTACCCATAAGAAGCTGATTTGGTCTTAATCATTTGTGGGTGAGGGCTTTTGTATAATCAAGCTTTACAAACCATGCAAAAATAATCGATTTTGGAAATCGTGAGGGCGCACTATTTCTCAAATGTGCCAGTGTCTCTTTAAGAGGCATAACACACACAACACATTTGATGTCCCTTATCCCTTCAGCTAAAGGTGGAATTTTCAAGATGAACGAGAGGTGCAAATTATCAAACAAAAAAAACAAATGTGCACTAAACACATACCAATTTCCCTCCGCCCCCATTTTTTATCTTGCCCTCAAGCTTTCCCCTCCCCCGCTCAGAGAAAGAAAAGAAGTATTTTTTTGTAAAAAGGACCACTTGGGTCCAAAATCACCAATTTTTAGCACATTTTGACCAAAATTGGGTCAAAATTTGCAATTTTTTGCACCCCCCAATTCCTTCCCCCGACAACCCACAGAAAAAGTCACTGAAGGCGGACTTTACTTCTTCCTGGAGATGATTAAATGGATGCTTGAATGCGATGATTAAATGGGTGCTTGAACTGAGATGATTAAAGGTGCTTGAATATATTAAATGGGTGCTAAACTGGGATGATAAAATTGCTTGAACTGAGATGAATCAAGGGAGTGTATGGAAATGACTGATGAGACTGGGTATTGAAATGAGTGATTTAATGGGTGTGAGCATAGATGATTAAATGGGTGTTTAAAACTGAGTGAGTAAATGGATACTAGAAGTAACTAGAATTTTCGGTTCTCGGCTTTCGCACGCTCGAATATTCAAAGAATATAGCTGGGTCCGCTCCATGACCTTTGACCTGGGCACATGACCTTTGACCTCATCAACATATGAGGATCCCATGGTTTCCCCTATGACACAAGTTTTGGTCCAATTGAACTTCACTTTTAATGAAGTCAATTTTACATTTTTGCCTATTTTCAACTGACTCATATGACCTTGACTAGCACATGACATTGGACCTCATCATAATATGAGGATCCCATGGGCACATTAGACACAAGTTTGGTCCAATTGAACTTCAACTTTGCATTGAGGGTCAATTTTTTAACAAAACTTAACATTTAGTGCACACACACACAGTACATCCCAACGCACACGGATTGCTAAGTGGCCTTCCAGCTATAGCTGGCGGACCCACAAAAAAACGAAATTTCATCACCCCAAGGACAGAGCAGTGTTGGAGATATCACTTAACCAATGGCCGTCAAGCTCTCCTTATATGTGAAGCGCCTGGCTAACAATGTCTGCCGCTTGTATGTAACGTTACGTCACGGTTATGCTTCAGCTTCTACGACGACTTGGTTCTGCAGTAAAATGAGGTAAATGTTCATATAGAAGTCCCAATTGGCAAATCGGTAATTACAATTAAGTTCATGCACTGTCATGATGTTGTGCAGTAGCGCTTGACGGAATAAATGGAATACTCACTTGGGGTCACAAAGGTCATCGGTGTACATTCCACATTAAGTCTTGGCCAGGGTTCTTTTTGACTAACTTGGTGGCCGTAGCATTTTATGTGCCAAAGAAATCTGTTTTATAGATTTCACAAAATGTTTAAACAACAAGTTTAATAGGTGTCCATCAAAAGTCACTTTGTCTACAGCAACATATGAGCTTAGGATTGGGTGGCATGGGAATCAAAACCCCCGACCTTCTATACTGACGGTGCCCTAACCACTCGGCGTCTGCGGTATCCAATAACCAGACCTCAGAGCTGGTACCTAATGATGAGTAGCCTGCAGTACACAGCAAATTTCAAGTATTCAGCGACTGAAGACACCAGTGAACAGTAATGCAGTTGATGCTTATCGCCATAGATATAGAAAACGAGATGCCGTACACCCGGTTGAATAGGCGGCCACCGTAACTGTGTTTTGAAAAGATGATATTCATACGGGATCATTCGAAACTCGCACTCGCACGCGCATGCGCCGAACCGTTGGCCTGGAAACGGTACATGGTTCTATGCAATGCATGGAATATATGAATAAAGTGGTACACCACGCTATGCGCAATCAGGGAATATATGAACAATTGGTACACCACGCTATGGAAATAGTCGCACTGCGGGAAACGATGGGTCGGCTTTTGAGCTGGGTTTGCTATCTAGGTTATACAAGAAATCTTGTACTCACAAAACCTAATATACAATATAACTATACAGTAGGTATGAGGGTCATGCTCATGTACTAGAACACATCACACACTGGTGAGAAAATACATGGATTACATTGAACTGAATATAGACCAATAGAAAAATCAAGAGTTTTTTAACCCCACCCAGATGTGTGACAAATCACTTCTTATATACAATAATTAAAGGGACAAGCAGCAATTTTTCTAATCCGAAACACCGGACAAAAATAACGAAATTTATATTTTGATATTTTTGCAATGGCCATAAGTGCTAAAAACGTGCAAGGTTGTTGGCTGGGAGATCGGTGTATTAAAGACAAGGGGTACTTTTTATCTGATTCTGTAATTTCTATACGTGCGTATCAAAATTAATTCCGACTTTAGATCAAAAAAAGACTTTCCCTGTTAACATCCCAATTTTAAGATGACTATTTTGCACCAACACTTACAGTTTGACCTCAAACCACAAACAATATTTAAATCTTTGTTTATTGTGTTGCTGGTGAACCATATCAGCTGTATGTGTAGATTTTGAGACCCCATTGCGGTATGCATATTTGGAGAGATGGTATGACAAATTTACTCAAATATTTCATTTGTTAACTATTTGGTTGTGTTTTTTTCTACATTAAAGCAGTTCTGTGGAATTGTACATAACCTTATCCCTGATTATAACGTTAAAAAATACTTTCACCTTTTTTTTTTTATTTTCCTCTCGCATTATCAACTGCTCATCCCTTTAATGACAATCACCGAAGCAACCCGAGAAGGAAAATGCCCGACCTTCAAATTAGGTCAGTATCTTTTTCCTAACAACAAGAGGGTTAGTATCATCCAGGGAAACCAATTTTTGGGGAAGGGGAGCTTACCGTATCCATGACAATTATGCAGATGATCTCATCATAACAAATCGTCAGCACTTTACATGATTTTGTCCCGACAGTTACAATGACTTGCTGCTCATCATCAGTAGTATCATATCCACATGGAACCTAACCTGATATTGTTAGCTGGGTACCACCTGTTGAAAGAGAGCACAGACAAACCTGGTAATAGATGATTTTGTATTAATCCCAAAATACCATCTCAATGGGATCACTGTCTAGGAATGCTTACAACACAAAAACAGTACAAATTAGAGAAGAGGACTGGAGGCCTGTGCAGCTCACTTGCGAGGACCAGAGAGTATGGTCCATATGAAGATTTTTTTTTTTTTAATAAAATTGGTATTAAGCTTTTTTTGGCTTTGCTACAAATAACATTTTATTAGACTAAATATATTAAGAGAATAAAACAAGTAATGTTTTAGACTAAGGCTGTTGTTCTTATATTAATTCTGATATCAACAAGTGATTTAAGTTGGGAAAAGCAAAAACTACCTTACATAGTTAATCCCTTAGGCACTAACTGCCTATCTATCAGCATCTAAAAAACTATTTTGATTGGTCACTTGGAAGGTACTTTCAACTGTAAGGAGCAAATCAGAGATATGTAAGAATGGTGCTATGGTTTACACAGAGATATAGAGTACTTTTTGATGGTTACTAAGACGGCTATCTCATGTGTGTCCTGTCATGAGCCAATCAGGCAGATGGTATCTAGGGTGGTAGTACCCAGGGATTAATCACTGATTGAAGAGTATTTGTGAGCAAATCTAGTGGCAATGATAATAGATTTAATTTGCAGAAGACCAAAAGAAAATCTGGATATGTTGACACACACCTGAGTTCAACAATGACTTCATACACTTACTGCCCTCTGATGCAACTCCAATAATCTCTGACTCATAGTAAAACACTACATCCCCGTGCAATAATTGAAAATTTTATGGCAGTATTTATGCACAATATGTATTCACTGAAACGCCTCCACCCCGCTCACCAACACTTTTGTTTCCCAAGGTGTACCTTAAGGACCCTTACTCTCAAAAGCCGCTTCCATTTCCAAAACTTTCCCTCAGTCCATCCATTGTTTCGCACATTAAAACCAAGTCATCAAACAACATCTCACTCATCAAACCCACTTTTGCACTCTCTGAAAACTATTGTCAATCCACCAAATTGCTAAAAGAATGGCGGTGAATGAAGTACAGAAGCCTTGATGCACACCCACCTTCACCTCAAACTCCTTCATACAAATCAGATACCACTCTAACCCTTGTCTTTGCACCCTCAGACAAACTCATCATTGCTTTAACCATTTATTCTGGTTGTTCCCCTCCCGTCATCCTGGCCCATGCCATCACTTTACTCAGTACTCAATCAAATGCCTTCTCCGAAGTCTATAAAACACATATACAACTTCTTCCCTTAGCTTGACTATTCCTCTTGCAACCTCCTAAAAAATGAACACTGCATCTAGCGTTCCCTTCCCTGGCATAAAACCCAAATTGCATCTGCATCCACTTCCAACTATCTTGCGAATCTATGCTCTAAAACCCTCTCCACAATTTTCATTGCATGCCCAACAACTTCACACCCCAATGTGCCACAACTCATGGCACCCCTTTCCCTTTAAAAATTATAACTACACACTCACTGCCCACTCCTCTGGACATCTCTCCTCCATCTAACACTATCTGACACAACTCCATCATCACAACAATCCCTATCTCTCCAATTGCAATAATTCATCTCAACACTTACCTCTGAGGGTCCAGCCGCTTTTCCTTTTTCTTTCTAATCGCCTTCACACCTCCTCCAGGCTGACCACTCAACTTAGCGAATAAAGGTAGGACTTGGGATAGGTACTCTCTGGACGATGAATTGAAACAAAGGCGGTACCATTATTTAAGTGGAATAAGGAGCTGGAGGTCGGCGAGTTCTTCCACGAGTACGAGTAAAGAGTACCAGTTACCAAAATCATACCTTTATTCGCATCGTAAACGCTTTTAACATTAAGGTCATCTTTATCCAATTTAGTGATACTTAGGCTTAATGCAACAAGAAAGGACCCACTACCCAGTTGACAACAATCGCATGATCCGTTGCACCCCCATACAACTATCATACACAATGAGACGAAGAGTTTGGGCAGGCGCACACGAAGTAGCTAAACGCGGTATGACACAAGCACTTAAACCTAAAAATAACGTCAATACGAGCGCGTACTACCTAGGTTCAATTTTCAAATTGAACCAGGCATCAGATGAGTTGAAATTGCTTACATTTCACAGATTTTAAGAATGGCTGCCACAACATCGCTTCCACCTTCTGATCCCCACTCATTCTCATTCATGATGAGTCTCTCCAAATGCTCTTTCCCGACTCTTTATCTTACTCTATCTCTCTCACTGATACTTTCAACTCCAATCACTTCCCCTCAAAAATCTTCCCCTTCGACATCTCTTCCATCATTTTTAATTGCCTTCACAATCTTATGCCCTTGTTTGGATTCTATCTCAACTCACTCAGCATCTTATCGGCCCCTCCTTCATAGCTCTCGCCACCACTTTCTTTGCTCGCTTCTTCAACCTCATCTTTCTGTATCACTATCGCCTCCTTCCACTTGGCATTACACAACCGGTTCTCTCTACCTTTCTTTTTCCAAAACACTTCATCACACATGCCAGTAACCAACCAGCTCTTTAACACAACCAACAAAAACTGACACAGCATGCACCAGGCATTCCTTTACAGATTCTTCTCCCCAACCCATTTCTCCATTGAACACCTTCAAAACTCGTTGATCATTTTCCCACATGCCCATTGAAATCTCAACACATCGACCAATTCCCCCACATCATTTCCTCCCATTCCCTCCAACTCATAAAACCTGGCTCCTTCGCGTTCACACTCAATGTAAAAAAAATGTATTTTGGTCTTTAGGGTTAACTATCTAGAAACAGACTTATGTCGTCAATAATTCTGAAGTACAGGAGTTCATAATATTATTTTTAATATTTTGTAAAAATGTATTAATTTCCTTCCTGAAGACAACCCTGTATCTCAAATTGCACACTTGTAACGTTTTTTTGACATAACCATAGAGAAAGATTCGTTCATATGGTCAATAAAAAAGAACACTGACCATACTTTATGGTATTTACTTCATTGATAAATACTGCATAGTATATTGAAAGAATCCCTTATAGGGGAAAAGGAAATTTTGCCACTTCACACATACTCAGAACCATACCTTTCATATGCTTTCGCAAAGATGCCAAGAGCGGGCTTAAAATAAGTGAAAGCACCCTTTTTGCATTGTTATGTCAGATTGTACATAGTTTAGTTTTAGTAAAGGCCACGCCAAATACTTTCTCTGAATTATTGTACTTAGCTCCCCCCCCCTGGCAAGTGCAAGAGTCTGGCAAGTAACAGAGTAGTGTAAGTATTAAAACAAAAGATTTAAATCGGTTTTGTCCCCACTAACAAGAGTGGCCAAGATGACAACCACAAATCCACAGCAATACTGATGTGTGAGGATTATTGGAGCAAAGGATGATTGACCATATGCCCTTCCTGACATCAATGTACTGGATGGCCGTTGTTAGCGCTCTCCAGAGTTTGAGCCCTTGCTATGTGTAGATCTTCTTTTTAGTTCTACCAGGGTAACCAGCTACCCTCCTCACAAGATTTCTTTAGAAACCCCTAGTTGCCTTTAGACCCGCCGACCAACCCAGCCCTGGGAACAGGTAGTACTGTTACCCAGGATACCATAGCAGGCCCTCAAAGAAAACCTGACCTTGGAAAATTATGGTTCCCATTTTCATTACAATTAAACAAAAAATTACCAACACAAAGACAAAAAACAATCAAACAAGACAAACAAAACAACTACAGTAAAATAAAATATCTTTTGCTATTTCTAGCATAGTTTATTCATTTTAGAGCAAAACATTGTGAAGTTCATCTTTAAAAAAAATCCAACACCGACCCTAATATTTTTACCTCCAGACAAGCAACCCACATTTTTTTTATGTCTAAGCCCATTTGAAATGGAAGAATGTAATGACATTCAAACTTCCTAATTGACTTCAACACAGCCTCAATGAAAAGAAGAAAACTTGATGCAGTTGTATGCAGACTGGTTTTCTTTTCTTTCGGAGGTTTCAGGGTACAGATACCAAAATGCCGCCATTACTATACTTACCATCAGGGTAAAGCAGACCTTTACCTCCAACTCTAGCAATAATCGGATTTGCTCCCACAGGGCCGTCTCCCACCCGATTCACTGGACCGTATATGTTCCGCCGACAAGATCCCAATATCGCCCCTAT